>BMAW01094349.1:27470-50931 GCA_019974015.1 Nephila pilipes
ACATAAAACACACAAATCACTACATAAAACACACAAATCACTACATATCATTTGAAAATAACCAAGAAAGAAATATATCTCTCAGCTAATACAACAGCAGCAATTTATTACAGAAGGAATGGAGCTCATAAGGCACAAGTCATCAGAGTAATTGCACCGTTAGAAACGAGCTTGTGTTTTATGTTTCAAACACTGAATGTACACCAGTGATTGATTATCCCAATGAGATTCGTATACCGTAAGACCAATTTTTGAGACAACAATCAGCTATCCCCTCCTACTACATTACAAAGGCGCATGTAATACGTAAGTAGTTATATATAAATATTTATATTCTGTGGTTTTCCTAGGAGCATCGTGTTCCGATCTGTAAGAGTTGTAGGATTATACAAGGGGATATCGTAAAGTTTTAACAATTACTAAGGGATATTCACGATATCAGAATAACATGTTTTCTGCATATGAATTGATCATTATATACATAATGTTATAAATTACAGCTATTCATATTGATTTGTTTGTTTTCAGGAAATCGTATAGATTGAAGTATGGAGAGGTAGAATTTTATCTGCTGAGTTGTACAGTAACGGCCGTTGAGGAGTTAAGAAACCCTGGGAGAAGTGCATCGCTCTCCATTGTGACTATGTAGAGAAGTCTCAAAAATAATAAATAAAAATTGAGTTCCTATCTCGATTATTTCAGTAATAATTAAAACATTACGATACCCAGGGAAAAAAATTAAAACTTAACAATACTGCGAATTATTTCAATCTGCGTCTTTCTGAAACCAAACAAATCAACATAAATGAACATAAATAGCTGTAATTTACAATATTACTTACAAAAGGACCCATTAACATACTGAATAAATTTTACACAGGTTATTTCATAGTAAAAATTAAAATGTTACGATATTATGGCTTACACTTCAATCTACCTTTTCCTGAAACGAAACAAATCAACATGAATAGCTGTAATTTACGATATTATATACAAAAGAATCCATTAATATGCAGAATAAATTTTATCCGGATTTCTCTGTTATTTCTAAGTATTAATTAAAACTTTACGTTATCTCCCCTCGTATATCTTTAAAGTTCCAAAAAATCTCTTTTAGTATAACATCATGAAATTTCCTTTTTTGCAGTAGGGAATGATGATATATAGAGAGGATAGATATATATATAACCATGTTTGTAGAAAATGCAACACATGAAGGAAATCATCAGAATCAAAATGAATTGCAGCAAATGCATTATAGGATATTATGCAAATTAATAAGTTTCAGGCCATCGAGCGCGGCGCGCGCGCCATCTGATTTGTGAACGTATAAAGGCAACAGGATGTAGGATCGTGAAAAGTCAAGAGATTATTTGTTAGCGGCAAGTTAGTGAGACCTGAGTAATGCTACGTCGACGGAAGAATAAGAAATTCAAGCAATAGGAGTTTGAACGAGGGAGATAATCGGCCTTCGAAGGAGGATTTTCCCTATCAGCGCAATAGACAGCTCGTATGCACGGAATAGTTCCACAGTATGCGAGTTTGAGCAGTGGACCGACGAGACCGAACAACTGAAAATCAGGCACTGGGCGATAGAAGGTAGTCAGAGCGCGATGATCGGACACCTGCTCCGCATGGCGGTGATCGATCGGCACAGCTCCTCCAGGCTGGCAGGCACGTAGTCTACTGCTACAGGTGTATCAATTGCTCGCTTCATAATTGTCGTCGTCTGGTTGCGCGCTGTGGTTGCGTGCACGGGTGTCTTGTATACAGGATTCCCTCACTGGGTGAATCATCGACGGTCGCCGGCAGTGGCTCGTCGGCTGAGACGGCTGAGTTACAAGCCCGCAAGTGTCTTTTCAGATGAACTCACGCTTCAATTTGTGGACCACATGATGGCCGTGTTCAAAGTAGAGTGAACGTTATGCCGGTCAACGCTGCCTTCCTGAGTGTATTATTGAACGACATATGTGGTCGGAACACCCGGAGACATGGTCTGGGGTGCCGATTTCGTATCATGGACGATCAATTTGATACAATTGAGGGTAATCTCACATAACAGGTACAATCCGTGGTTACCTGGAGGTCGATTTCCTTTCGGCTTAAGGTACCCTGAGCTATCTTTCAGCAGGATAATGCCGCCCGCATGTTGGGCTGGACTGTTCCGGGACTCTGTTCAGCTACATGCATGCACCTTCTTCCTTGGCCTGCTTATTCACCGGATATGCTAATAACCTATATGAGCCGTGGGATATGGTTGGTCGGCGTCTGCTGTGATCCAAGGTCCTGGTAGTTTCAAAAGACGAACTTTGGTTGGATGCTACAAGGCGATGAATTCTCTTCCTCAAGCAAATTCAACATCTGTTTGATCCATGCCGAATGTAGTACGCAATTTATTGCGGCGCATGGTGGCTGCATCAAATACTGATTTCGACGCTTAATTTTCTTTGTTTTGTGAAAATTTCATCTTATTTGTATCAGTACAAGCGTTTCTGCATAAATTTCATTTTGACTTGATGATTCTTTCATGGTGTTGCATTTTCTACAAACAGCGGTATACTAAATACAATGGTGGTAGAGAATAGTGATAATAAAGATGATAGTGAAATTATATGTCCTTGGTACAATTTAATTTTTCTCAAAATACTTGCACATTTAATAGTTATGAATATGAGAAATGGTTCAGAGTTTCTTTAAGAATTTGGAATCCAGAAAAGTGAAAGTTAATAACATACGTTCTTCAATTTCAACTCAGCTCATCTATTTACAATACTTGAATGTACAAAATTAAATATAATAAAAGCAGTAGTATTTTTGACCTTCTTTGGCTTTATGTATCTTATTTCAACAAAATGTTAAATCAAATGTTATTTTATGATTCATTGACAAAAGAACAATTTTAATACATTGAATTTTAAAGAAAAATAAGATAGTGTTAGTTATACATTTTCATTTAAATCTCCACATATTAAAACATCGGAAATCTTTCATTAATCTTATATTTGCTTCAAACTTGTATACATTAATTAGACCAATTTTTGAAGATTCCGTTTAAAAATGTCAGGAGTAAAGAATGATAAGGTAATGAAGAATACTATTTTTGATTTGTTTCGATCACAGTTTACTTTTAAAGAAGAATATGTCATTGTTAGTTTTTTAATTATTTTTTTTCACAGAAATTGTGATTAAAATTTGTTATTTTAATACTTTTAGATTCAAACCTTTAGGTGTAAATTAGTATTATTATTGCATATTGCTAGTTTTTTTCATGTATAAAATAACTGTAGCAAGGGTTTTATTTACTTTTGAATTTAAATTTAACAAAGAAAAAATTAACTTTTTTTATAGTTTAATTTTGAAAATAAATCACTTCATGAAATAAGTATGCTCTGTTTTTGCCCTACTTCATGCTTATCAAGATTATTTATTTGAAATAAATAAATATATCAATATTTTTACCATGATAATATGAATTTCAGTTTTTAGAAAAAACAACTACAACTAATATAAGTTTGAGAAGGACTGAATAAAAACAATATGTGTTCCTAGAATTCCAAAATTAAAAACTAATGATTTCAAAAATAGTCGAGTTCTGAGTTACTTGAGAAAGGATATCAAAGAAGATAATACATAAGCGTTTTGTTATGATCAAAATACAAAGATTATGATAAAAAAACAAATTGAGCCAATATTATATTACAGTTTCATTCATTCACTAATCGATCAACGCAATATAATGTCTGGAGTATCAAGAAATATCTCTTCAAGAAAAAAAATGTTCTGTTTTGGAACGGAAATTACAACTATATAGATTGATAGCTTTTCTATTTTTTTTTCTTTTTCCACTGTGGATTGTTTCCGTTTAAGCAATTTATAAGACATAAGCCAAAGACTCACCTCGACGAGTTATAAATATTAGTTGAAAAATTTGATATTATTTCCTTGCATAAACACACATTTGAATGTTTAAGTATACTCAAAAGTAGGCTTGACAATGTTATTTTATCCTGTTTTCAAAAAGGTTCTGCTCAATACTGGCGTTTAATCAAAGAAACGAGTGATAACTCATTAAAGTTTTAGATTTATAAGAGCTATGTAAATCATTTTACCACGACAATTGATGGTGTTATTTTGTTTTAGAAATAAAACTATTGATACCTCATACGTCAAAATTTTGTTCTGTTTAGTGTTACGAGTCATGCTATGTTTCCTATGAATAATGGTGTTTATGATTCAGAAGTAAATTTACACACACACACACACACACACACACACAATAAAAACTTAGTAATCGATGTTTTTAGCACCCAGCCGTATTGTATCCGTAGAGTCGTGGGCTGGAGTCCTAATACCGCTGAGTAGCGGACATGATACACGTCAAAACTGTCGTGGGTCTGTGTCCTCCTGGTGTTGAAATTTGGAGAGAGGAGGGCCATCTCAGGTGTCACCCTTGTCACTTGACAGAGTTCAAAACACGAAAAACACCAATCAATCAATCAATAATCAATAACCGCAGTAAAAGGAAGTCAGCTACTGTTTTCTGCAACAATTTTAAGTATCACGTGTCATGAATGACTGATTATTTTTTTAATGTCGCATTTGGAAGCGACACGAGGTCCATTGGTGACGAACTTCGCAATTTTGAGCCTCGTTCAAATGATGAGGACGGCATTTGAGCTAGCATTTCCCTGTCCAAATTTCCCCACTTCGACTTTGGGGAGGCCACTGAGCTTCGTCAGATTTAACGTGTATCAGTTCCACCACACAGAGGGTCTTTAGCGGTAATAGGTTTCGATCCCATGGCCCGATGGAAACAACGCCAGCCACGAATTTGCTACCGTAATCACGAGGCTACCGCGGTCACATTATGAAACGGTAGTAAGAACCGTTTTGCTGATGAAATTTCAAAATAATTTTCAAAGATGTTAGTTCCTATTACTCTAGAAAAAAATTATATTACAAAATACTTCAACTCATTTTAAGAATTCGTACGTCTTAAATTTTTAATTTTAAATTTTAAGAATTCGTATGGCTTAAAATTTTAAGGTGATTGTCAGTTTTGGTTCCTTAAATTATTAAAAAAAAATTTACAAATACTTTTTTTTTACTTGAATTGCTTTATGACAATTTGTTTTTTTTTAACTGTCATAAAAATTTTGCGAGATCAATATTATTCAACTCTCCTTAGACATATTATCTTATATTGTTTATTTTTATACCTGAGAGAAATATGCCTAGTATATATAAATCAAAATTATTACTCATAATTCTTAGAGCTAGATAATCGTATGCTTTTTGTAGTAGAGAAATTGTTTCAAAGAAAAGACTTAAAAAACAATATTTTCCCTTCTAGGCATGATTAAAGATGTATTTAATGCCCCGTAACTTTTTTATTCTGTTGTAGAATTTTTTCTATTCTAGAAGAAACTTTTTTTTGTGAAACTATTTGCATTTTTTTTTTACTCATCAAATGTTTCTTTACGATATTCTTAAGCATAAATTAACGTCAAAAGTACGTGCATATAAAGTTTTCAGTTTTTTTAAAATGTATTACAAGTTATTAGTTTTTAGAGCTTTTAGCTAATTTAATGTCATGTTTAAAGTTTTAATTAAATTTTTATTCATGACCTTAAATTATACCCCGCTCTACGACTTAATGTTATGACACAACTATAATTTCTCGAACTTTTTTTTTTTAATCTCTATTTCCCTCCTTTCTTAAAACTCTTAAAACATTGATTTATCACTCTCACACAACACTTAATCCTTTTCTAAGGTTTCAATACTATTCTAAAAGCGTTTATGTAAAGAAATAAAGTTTTATCGTCATAGGAGTTTCATCATAAGTTCACGTTTACATTCGGAGAGGTATGAATAGAAATATTTTTATCCTTTTGAATTTTTCGATAACAAAATATTAGAGAGCTGATAGGATGAAAAGGGCTAAATTTGGTGATTCTGATATAAAATTCACATAGAATATAAAAATGTTTAGTTTCTTGAACAAGGGACTTAGCTACAACATGTAATTGAAATTTTCACCTTTGCTGATTTTATGACTTGTTCAGCTGGTATTATAGCATTGATTACGCCGAATATTATGGTGTGAATTGAGCAAAAGTTTGCAGTATAAGAGTTTACAGCTCTGTAAATAGTATTTCTTTTCATTGTACAAAGTTGTTAAATAAGTTAGCATAGGAAACAGGTAAAAATTTAAGGATTAGCTTAAAGTGTTTGACATAAATATGGGGAGAAATGTAGATTCCACACAAACAGAATCGTTTAATTTTAATTATTCGTGAGTTTCTTTAATTTCTAGTTTTATATTTTATTGGATTTTATTTCTACAAGTGGTCCCACATATTCGTTTCGGAAAGTTGTTTATGTAATTATGCGAAAAATGGAAGTGAACTATATTTTCTATTTTAGTATATAACGGTGTTCTTAGATGCAATACGTTCTTTTATTTTCGTAAGCGATACTTTTGGCTTAAATGACCAATGATTAAATTATTATAGCATATGTTAAATTATCTCTTCCCCTTCACTTAAGTTAAAATTTTCATCATTGTTTCGTTTATTGATAAAATGAAAGATAGAATATGACGTTTCAAAACAGAGAGAGAACTCAAAAGCTTTTCATTATTATACATCTTATAGAAAATAAATAAAGAAGAACAACAATTTGAAGGTAGTCAAAAAGACAATACTTTCTAAAATATATGTTTATGTGATCAAAGAGTAGTGAACAATTCATAATTAAATGAAATCATTTTAAAAGTTATATCCCGATTATAAAAATATATAGTATGAACCCCTTCTTTTTCTTTAAAAAAAGATTTTGGATCGTATGAGATTTTTATTAGTAAACTATTTGTTATTTCAAAGATGGTATTTGAAAGTAGAACTACAATTAGAAAAGAGTTAAAAGCCAATTAAAATATTGTTTTGGACTCTTTTCTATAATTAAGATGTCTTAAGAACAAATCATAATTTGATAAGTCCCGTTTTTTTGAAAATATTTTAGAATATTTTTTTAAAACCGGAATACAAATGATTTTTAAAATTCGGTGAGAAAATGTTATTCCAATTTTTTTTTTCATTATTTTTACTATAAAATATAGGCTTTTTATTATTTCGAATTAAAAACAATGTAAATCAAATTTCCTATGAGACAGTAAAAATGTTTTAGATAAGTTTAACAGTACTTGCAGAAAAGGGAATTCACATTATTAGAGGAATGAACATTTATTTTCTTAAACTGAAAGAAAGGAAAAGTTTGTAATTTAATAAATTAATTACAAAAATAAATACTATAGTAAATAAATGTTAATTGCGAAAATAATTTATTGGATGTGGTTATAAATTATTTCTTTAAGAAACTGATATTAATAATTATTTTTTGTATCCGAAACTATTTGACAGTTATAACCTTTTCTTCGATTGGTTCTGTTTTGTTTAAATTATTACTACAATGCGCCACTTTGGTGTCCTAGAATTTAACAAATTAAAGAATGGAGTTAATACGTGATCAAAAGTTAATGACGAATTTATTATCTTTTTCCTAATTTCAAGAGTTTTTGGAGATGTTTTGATACCTCTCGGAATTAAGTTTTTATATTAACCTCCTCAAGAATTCTCGGAAATAGTTTTTTCCTTATTCATACTTAACTGAACAGTTAATTTTTATGTTCATGAAATATAATAACCTCTTCATTTATTTTACTAATTTACTAGGTACAGAAAAACTATAATTTGTTTGTATATTAACCTCCTCTGACCCAAGGTCAACTTTGAACCGTAAATCTTAGAATAATTTCTATCAATCCGTTCTAAATACATGAAAAATTACTGCAAAAATGTTAAAAAAGTTATTTTAATTTTTATTTATTGAGAAATTAAGTGTCTTCTGGAGGAGACATTGGAACAAAGTGACATCATCATATTAATTTAAAATATTTTTTTAATTCTAATTTAATTAGAAATTCATAATAATTAGCATAATGAATGTTCATATAATTAGTATAATGAACATAAAATGAGCATAATGTAAAATTTGAATCGCAAAATATTCCTGTCCGAATTGTTTGCAGAAGAATCCTAATTTCCAAAATTTATCATTCGTTTTTCTCTCTCTTATCTTATACTATTAAAGAATTTCTACATTTTATGTTGATTCTCATTGAAAACTCGTGATTTCTAAGAAATGTTGTCTGCGAGTACGGGAGTTATAGTTTTTTCTGTCCAATACATTGGAATTCTGGGAAATTTTAAATTAGACATAATTACAGTGTTCACTAATTATGTTTCATTTCATTTTCTGACAGATACAGATTCTTTCCTATATCCCTTAAATATCTACATTTGGTGAATTTAGTTTGCAATTAAAGAATATCATTCAGAGCTGAAATAAATTCCACAATTAAAATATCAAATCGAGTGATTTTGATAGCCATTGACCCAATGTCTCCTACAGGAGACACTACATTCTAAATCAGAAGTGGGAAGATTTGAGTAAGAAATTAATAATTTTATATGTAAACAGTAAGTTTAAGAAATTCAACAGTGTGCTTAATAATTTTTTATTTTACAAATAATAAAAAATTTGAACACTTAGCGATGCACAAGCGTATAATTTTCTTTCTCGCGGAAAACACCATTTTCATTTTACTATAAATAAGCTACGAATGAAAAATGTTCACTAAAAATAATTTTTTTAGAACTACCATCTATTGATAAGAAAATTAACTAATTCTGCGTACTAATGATGCCTTTTATTTAACTTGGCGGCATATTTTGAAAGTGTTGCTTTGTGTCTCCTACAGACTACGCCGGGACTGAGGAGGTTAACGAATACCAGGATGTAATTCAGACCAATTAAATATAACGCACACATAAATAAGTACTTCCAATTAGATGAATCAAAGCAAAGTCGATTTATTTACTATAGCCTATACCTCAAAATATTGTTTAAAACCACAAAAAAAATTAATAGCATGCATTTTCGAGATTTTACTCATTATTATTGAAGCAATTGATTTATAAATTCGGAGAATATTGATAAAATTCATTACAAATTAATGTGAAAAATATATTTAAAAATTAGTTTTTCTACAAATTAGTTCAATTAAAAAAGCAACACTTTTTCGGAATATTAATAGTACTCATATTTTCTCTTCGCATTTGATACTAAATTACTTAAAAACTATTCCTTTCTTTGTAGAATGATTATTTTCAAAATGGTTGCTTTAGTGACAAATATGACAGAAATTATACTGCCCGCTTTTGGTTACTTTTTCGATTTTGAGAATTTTGATAGGGATGTTTATAACTTTCTTGTATGTACTTTTACTTCCGAAATTTCTTGATCAGATTAGTGTTAGGTTTTCTCTCTTGGTCGCTAATCCCAAAAATTGTCAATCGAGGATAGCATCACATTTGATTCGCGATAATGTTCGCAGATTTGTAAATCTATTTGTTGGAAGTGTTGGGAATGTCATTAAACCCTACCACTTGACAACACAAGTCGAGCTCAAATATGGCAATTCTGGATTTCCTTACTGAACATTGTTGTTATGCACTGCAACCCTAAAGTTAGTGCTTAAATAAGCGAGGCTAAATCGAATTAACCATCTTTCTTAGTTAAACTTTTGTTAATGGATAATTTTCAATAATTTTTAGGGTAATAATTCAATAATAATAATTTCAATAATTTAATTTACAGTTTATTTTGCTTGAACAATTCCAAAGTTCCATTCAAACTTTTTGAGTTATTTCTTATTTTATTCTTTGCCTACAAGGATTGAGGTATAGAATTTTTTATTATACAAGCATTTCGGAAACATTACCTTTTATTTATTTCTATTTTTCGTAACGAATAGACCAAATATGGGTCATTCGTAATTTGTGACTTAAGATATGAACAAACAGTTGCCGCCTCTTATGGAGACAGTGATAGAGACAGTAAAATGATAAATACTTTAAAACATCCTTAAGTGATAAAGAACTTATAAAACGAGCTGAGAAAAAAAAGATAATTATCGAAATAAATATTCTTTTTGAGAAGAATCAGGGGCATTCTCATATTCCAAAAGCTAATAACTTATTATTACACATAGAAATTAAAAGTAAAATTCCAATTCATTTGAACATTCTAAACATGTCCTTTATCAAAAATTGTAAAATTAAATTTTCTACCGCAGATCTTGAATGTGCAGGATGGATATTATCATTAGAAAAATTATTAAATGTCTAAATTATGGCTAATAACATATGGGAAGGAACCATTTTCGAATTTCTACTAATCTATCACTGGAAGATTTAGCCACTAAATTACAAAACGCAATAATATAGAGATAGTAGAAATCCGTCGATTTGTCAAATCTGGGACAAATCCGGAATTTCCCCCTGTGTTGATTACCATACTAGGAACAATGTTACCGAGAAACATTTAATTCTGGTTCATTAATCATAATATTCAACTTATCATAGATAAACCTAGACAATGCTCCAAATGTTTTAGTTTCCATCAATCTTGATTTTGTAAACCTGAACCTGAATTGCGGTGCATCCCGTATAGGTGAATATACAGCTAATAAAAGCTGCAATTGTACTATAGATAATAAACTTTGCATTCGCTTATAATTTTGCGATATATCCTTGAAGAAAGGATATGAATTACGAGTTACAAAATTTTCTGTTCTTTCTCTTTTATTTATGAGCTTTTTACAGTGGAACTGTAAAAGCCTAAAAAATAAACCTTTATGGTTAAATATCCCTCCTTTCTCACAAGCAGATTTTTGTCTTTTTCAGAAAACTTTTTTTAAAAGACGAGGACAGGCTCGATTTTCCGAATAAAATTATTTTCAGATTAGACTGAACAGACAGGAGAGAGATTGCTAACAGCAGTTCTAAAGAATATTTCTGCCCGACAAGTTCCTACACAAATAATGCAAATGCAAGAACTAGAAATACTTGCCGTCAAAATAGAAATAAGAAATATTTCTTTCTATTTAATATCTACTCACGAAATAATTAATTATTTCATTAATAAAACCTTTCTTGGAAACATTAACATATCCGGCCTTCATTTTTGTTGACTTTAACTTTCATCATCCGATTTGGAGATCTGATAATTCTTCTAAACATAGTAATGGCTTTGTCGACTGGTTAACTGACACAAATTTTATTATCTTCAATACTACCCGAAAAAGTACTATAGGTACAGCTTCTCTATAATAGGTCTAACTTTAAGTTCATCTGCCTATACATGTCACACTACCTATGTCTTAGGATGCTCCTCTGAAAGCGATCATTGCTCTATCTTTACAGAGTTCCCATTACTGAAGCAGAATTAGAAATTTGTGAAACGAGTATATTGGCAAGAAGTAATGAAACAAGCACAATATATATTAAACAACCAAGATGATTTTTTTTCTAAAATAATTAAAAATAAATCTCGAGAAATTCGATTATCAAACAGATAATTTCTCCCATGGTGGAACAACAGTTGTAATAATTTCTTCAAGTTCAAAAAGTTTTTTCGAAAGAAGGCTATTAGGCTATTTCCCCACAACTGTGAAATAAACACAAGCAATATTCAAGAAAGCTCGGATTTCACATAAAAAAGGCAAATAGTATATAATGGGACACAATATATAACTGTACTTCTAATCCAAGAACATTCAGAGAATTCTGAAGAAATTTTCTGCTCATAAAAATCCAGAATTAAGTTTAAATATTTTGCAAGTTAATAAAATATATATCATAGAACCTCAAATTCAGGTCAGTAGGTTTGCCAATTTTTTTGCATCTAATAATATTTCCCATGAACCGCTTCCTTTGGATTTACTCGGGATTGAAAACAATATACTTAATAAACCGTTCTGTATCTCGGAATTAAATAGGGCAATACAAGCATCCAAAAACACACTCCAGGTGAAGATCCCATTACAGCTTCTTTCCTCAAAATTTTGAATAACTACCAACGTGCCATTTTTCTAGATTATTTATAACATTTATTTAAGAATTCGATAGTGCCTCAGTCTTGGGAAAAGGCAATTACTTCTTCCGATTTCAAAACTGTGCAAAGGTAAACTAAAATATCCTCATATAGACCAATATTTCTAACTTCTGTGTTCACTAAGACTTTTGAAAGAATTTTAGCTAGTAGCATCTCGTATTTTCTGACAATAGAAAGAAAACTTCATCCACAACATTGTGGATTTGATACATTCAAAGACTATAGAACAACAACTTATCTTATATACAAAGCTATAGTAGATGGTAAACAGCAAAAGAAATTTTTCTTGGGAATTAGCTTGGACATCAAGAGTGCTTATGATTCAATGTATTTAGATGGCCTTATTTATAAATGTCTACAACTGGATATCACAGGAAAAATAGCCCTTTGGATACACAATTTCCTCTCATACAGATAATTTAAAATCCGAAGGAGAATTTGTCTTTCATCGAGGAAGACAGTTTTGAAAGGAGTCCCTCAGGGTAATGTTCTCTCTCTCATTTTGTTTACAATCTGCATGTACGATTTCTTTGAAACATTAAAAACAGGAATCGAATGCTCAATTTATGCTGATGACCTTTATGTTTATTGCTCACATTCTCTCGATATCATCCCTAAAAATTGCAAAAAATTCTGGGAAGAATCACAAAATGGTGGAAATACTAGATACTTACTCAAAATTCTAACAAAAGTACAATAGGAGAATTTTCAAATAAGAAAATTCAAATATATCCTAATTTTATGTTGGCTGGATACCCACTCCCTTGGCAATCCTGCATTAAATATTTGGGAGCATATTTTTCTTAACGCAAGCAAAATATTTTTATTATGGATTAAATGGATTAAATGAAAACAAATTATATCCATCCCCGGATTGATGTATTTCATAGATCTTCCTGGTGAGATTTATACAGAGGAATTTGGATTTCAAAATAAAAGTTTACCTACTCATATAATAAAGTTTGAGGAAATAGTGAATCATATATTCAGAGAATTTTTCCCTAATAGCTACGGGTGCATCAAAAAATATAATATGGCATCAATAACAGGTATCACGAAAAATGTATCTTTCACCTATAAAGTAAGTCATATAGATACGATATTTACAGCAGAAGCCCTTGTCATATACCAAACTCTAGATGACTTAACTGAATTAAACGAAAATCTGCCAATTCTCATCAATAGCTATTCTGTGCTATCAGCCTTAAAAAAAGTCATCAAAAGATTAGCCAGCAAAATCTTCATTCAAAATTTTTCAAATTCGAAAATATTTCGGAATTAACAGAAGAATTATCTCGCAAAATCGGTAACGGAATCCAATGTGTACATTGACTGGTTTGCACCCTTAGACATTAGTAACGATATTTTTCATGATGGAACGAAAAGAACTAATGAAAACTTTTATTCAAGCAAATATTTCGAAATTTTAGGAAACATTCCCATCATAGTCATAATATCCATATGGACAAAAAATAGAAGAGAAGAAATACTAAGCACATGAATCATCAGGTAAATGATCATAACCCTAAGGCTTTTGCACAAATTCAATTTAAACGATAATCTACAATGTAGCACCTGTAACCGTGTCAATGATTTGGAACATATTCTTTTGACTTGCAATAAATACGCATCCCATAGAAATCTTCTCTGGAATATACTCAAGATTAGCATAATATTAATTTCAAAGAATTTTTGGAAAGAACAATGGTTAATAAACAAGTTTTCAGAGCATTCTTGCAGAAGTTGAAATATTTTGATATTTATTGAATTGAAAGAGGATAATAACCTTTGTTGCTCTATATACCACATAACATCAACCAACCAATCAATTCAATATATAAGAAAATACTCATTTTATTCTCTGAACAACTGGCTTTTAAATTGTAAGACATTTTGTGAGCCCTTTTAAAAATTTTCTGATCACTATTTTTAAAAAAAGGACATGGTAACCTTTTTACCTTCAGTATACAGAAATATGAATGGTAAAATTCTATTTTAACCCATACCAAAGCAACGGAAAACAAAATGGCTCTAAATAACGACAAAAGTTGATCTGCATTAAAGAAATATCTACCAGGATTTCATTATCATGTTGTCAGTTTAGTGAATCTATCGCGTTTTTGGCGTCATTTTGCTTTTTTGCCGTCAAGGTGAAGGTTGAAAAGGATTAAACCAACAAGATCATGCAGTTGTTTTGAATGTAGGTGTTTTATCTTACGAGTATATTGAATGAACACAATTCAATTTAGTCTTAGTTACTTAAAACGTCTCTGTATCTCCTACAACAAACTGCTCACAAATCATAAAATCGCATTCTTGCAATGTAGTCGTTAAACTGATTAGTATGTTTTTTTTCTCTCCCTGGTTTATTTATTTAAGCATAAAAAGAAATTTTAGTTTCTTTTTTATGGATATTCCTATTAAGCTTATTAGTTAAAATAACGAACTTAACCGATAAGCTTAGATTATCAACAGAATTGGTAGTACTTAATGGTTAATTCTGTTGATTATCTGTATAGATCGCTTAGTAATAATCGGAAAACGTAATTATAAATTTTAATTTTTTTAAATGACAACTTAAAAGACTTTTTTCCTTATATGAATATACTTGTTTTTCCAGCAGACATCAACTGAGAAATTATTAAGTCATATAAGTATTTTGAGGATCTAGAAAGTATTTTGAGGATCTAGAAAGTATATTTGAGTAAAGGTGTACGTTGATATAAACGAAAGTAAACTGCTGTTTGTAGAAAATGCAACACCATGAAGGAATCATCAGAATCAAATGAAATTCGCAGCAAATGTCAATTATAGGATATTATGCAAATTAATAAAGTTTCAGAGCCATCGCGCGTGCGCGGCGCGCGCAGCGCCCTCTGAATTGATGCTGAAAGCGTATAAATAAAGTGCTGTAGCGGGACGTTGAAAAAAGTCTATGATTATTTGTTAGTGGCAAACGTTTAGTGAGACCTGAGTATGCCTCCACGGCGGAAGAATAAGAAATTCAAGCAACTTACGGAGTTTGAACGAGGGAGGATAATCGGCCTTCGAGAAGGAGGATTTTCCTATCGCGCAATAGCAGCTCGTATGCAGCGGAACAGTTCCACAGTGATGCGAGTTTGGAAGCAGTGGACCGACGAGCACCGAACAACTCGAAAAACAGGCACTGGACGACAGAAGGTGACGTCAGAGCGCGATGATCGACACCTGCTCCGCATGGCGGTGAATGATCGCACAGCTTCCTCCAGGCAGCTGGCAGCACGTTGGTCTACTGCTACAGGTGTACAATTGTCGGCTTCGTCAATTCGTCGTCGTCTGCTGCGCCGGGGATTGCGTGCAAGGGTGCCTTTATACAGGATTCCCCTCACGGCGAATCATCGACGGCTGTGTCGGCAGTGGGCTCTTGAGCACAGAGACAGGCGAGCTGATTGGCACCAAGTTGTCTTTTCAGATGAATCACGCTTCAATTTGTGGACCCATGATGGCCGTGTTCGTGTTAGACGTTATGCCGGTCAACGCTGCCTTCCTGAGTGTATTATTGAACGACATAGTGGTCGAACACCCGGAGTTATGGTCTGGGGTGCGATTTCGTATCATGGACGATCCAATTTGATACGAATTGAGGGTAATCTCAATAGCAACAGGTACGTCCGTGAAGTGCTACAGCCCGAAGTCGTTCCTTTCCTTCAAGGCATCCCTGGAGCTATCTTTCAGCAGGATAATGCACGCCCACATGTTGCGCGGACTGTTCGAGACTTCTGTTCAGCACAACGCATGCAACTTCTTCCTTGGCCTGCTTATTCACCGGATATGTCGCCTATTGAGCACGTGTGGGATATGGTTGGTTGGCGTCTCGCTCGTGATCCGCGTCCTGCAGTTTCCAAAGACGAACTTTGGTTGCGCATACAAGCGATATGGAATTCTCTTCCTCAAGCAGATATTCAACATCTGTTTGACTCCATGCCACGTCGTATAGCAGCACTTATTGCAGCGCATGGTGGCTGCATCAAATACTGATTTCGGACGCTTAATTTCTTTCTTTTGTTTTGAAAATTTCATCATTTATTTGTATCAGTACAAGTCGTTTCTGCATTAAATTTCATTTGATTCTGATGATTCTTTCTTGGTGTTGCATTTTCTACAAACAGCAGTATATATATAAAAGAATAAAACTATTTGCATCAAGTCGATGCTCCTCATAGGGCTGCATTACGCACAAAATAACACAACAACCATTACCGCTGCTTGATGTTCTTAAAAGTTTATTATTCGTGAGTTTTATTGGAAAATAAACTTTCCAACTTTCTCGAGGCGAATTCCAGCCACTGAGATGTAATGATTTCCTTTACTGGCTCAAATTTCCTCCAGCCAGAGAATAACTTTCTAAATTCTCTTTTACTGACTCTATTACCCATTTACTTGAAATCTAATAGATAGAGAAAGAGAGCTATATACATTATTCGACTCGGTTAGAATCATATATCTCGGTTGAGATGTATGTTGTTCCGTTTTTACAGCACTCTGTTGTTTAAACATAATCCGTCTGATCCATTACTAGTAGTTATTTTTAATGTTCCCTTTCTAAAGAAATAATACAAATATATTGAAGGCATTAAGTTTTATTTCCATGAAACTCATTCAGAGTTTATTTATTAGCAGTTCAAAATTATATAATAGAAACATCGAATTTATTGAAATTTTTTAATTAATTTTTTGAAAGTTTAGAAAAGTAACGAAAACTAGTCAGCTTTGACGATCTGCAATAATAAAATGGCTGTGCAACGCAAGTGTAATATAAACAACTGAATTAACAGATGTAAAATATGCGTTAATGAAGAACAGTAAAATATTTCTCCTGATCTCTTGTGTAGAAAAACAGTCTCAAATATTAGGTGGAAAAAATGAATATAACACCAATGACTCTATTGCTAAAACATTTAATGTTTTATAGGCTTTGTGTGTATTTCTAGATCGAAATAAGCACAAACGCATTATTAAATAAAAAAAAAATCCAAAATTTAAAGAGTTTTACAGGCACATTTTTCGTAATATGCTTCACTCATATTTACATACTTCACGAAAATCGTCATTGAAGCACACACGCAAAATGGTTGGAAAATAAACTATTATTTACTCATTTTAAGTACGATATAAAAATGATATAAATAGTGATAATACTCATTATGCGAACATTTCCGCTTTTTTTATAATGCATTTTGTTCATGCCTTCATGAGCGATCACCAAGCCACCTATACAAAAAGAACTTAACTGTTCATTACTAGTGAAACCGATGTGAAGAGCGGCAAGCTCTCGCCGTGTTTGTAAGTGAAATGTGAAA
The DNA here is from genome assembly GCA_019974015.1 of Nephila pilipes. Lineage (NCBI taxonomy): Eukaryota > Metazoa > Arthropoda > Arachnida > Araneae > Nephilidae > Nephila > Nephila pilipes. The sequence continues at coordinate 44,831 of BMAW01094349.1, forward strand.
AATCTATCTGTGAAGGCACCGTGAGAGGACTTATACATTCTACAAGTATTTTTATTTTGTGAAAGAGAAAACTTGTAAATGATTGACCTATGGGATTGTAAAGTTGTGTTGCGAAACGTTCACATTTATTTTCTCACATTTACTGTAGATAAATTTCTGATAAGAACGCTCTGGATTGCATGATGAAAAACATTTCATTAAAATGAGAACCTCCTTTCGAAAGTCTTAAGCTACATAAATTAATCAAAGTAAGAAAAGACATCATTTTTTCCCTATATCTTCACTTATTTGAATGATAATATGACAATATCTATATTATTTGTCAATCATACTGTATTTATTCCTAAGCAACGATAGAATTATTTATATTTATTCTAAGTTTCATATCCAGTCATCATGACAGGTGACGCTGCCGAACGTTTCCCCAAAAGATATTATATAACTTGAGAGAATTTCAAGTGAGAATGTAAAAAAAGGTACCTATCCAAAATTAGGTGTAAAATGTTAGTTAGCCCGTAAACTTCTTCAAAACTGAAATTAGAGTGAAATAATAATGTGTGTTCTTGAAATTAGACCGAGTTATTCTGTTTTGTGTGATCGAGAAAGTATTCTATTTTCTTAGAACTCTTATTCCGTCAATGAACACTGAACAATAGTTTTTATTTTTCAAATTTTTAAATTGAATAAAATGTAATTTTATAATTATTCAATATCTTTTTATTCATTAAAATATTTAACAGCAAACGTTAGAAATAATATATTATTGTAAACTAAAATGTACACTGAAAATGATACACGGATATACTATTAAATTTAATGTTTGTGTTACAGGTATAAATTCTACGGAAACACAGATTTCTTATGAGAATATTTGAAATTTTATTTTAGACATTGTAGTTATTTTATCAAATGTCTTCCGTCCATCAGTTTCTTACAATATAATGATGAGATAGTATTGCGAAGTTGGATTGAAAAGTTCCCGGACTGAGTCTATAATTTAAAAAAAAAATATTACTATTTAAATTGCTGAGACAAATCCTGCTTTGAAATAAGACCCTTTAGCAAGAACACACTTTTGCAATCGCTTGTAAAGGTCATCGTAACATTTCTGGAATCAATTTTTAGCCATGTCCTTTAATTCAGCCATCGATGCACTTTTAACTTCATCTGCAGATTGACATTGACGACTCTGCCATTTCAGGAAATTGTCTGAAGTCGCAGGGGTCGAGATCAGAGAAGAAATTAGGATGTGGCAAAACAGTTGTTTCCGTTTCCGCAAGAAAGTCATTGACGAGGAGGAGTCGGTCTGCAGGAGCGTTGTCACGCAAAAGCACCCATGACTGCTCAGCCCACAATTTTGCTCAAATCGACGCACGCAAGAAACACAGAATGTCTACATAGAATTAATTGTTCACAATATGTCCTTCTGGAATAAATTTAAAATGCACAATGTCCTGGATATCAAAGAACAAACAATGTTATAATGTGGATATCAATGTCCTGAATATCTAAGATCTTACCTGTGAAGCGATCTTAGAGGAATTTCTGCTTGCATGGAGATTGTGGTGATTTCCACGTTTTCGATGCTCTCTTAGACTGCGGGTCGAATAAAAACACCATTTCCCATCTCCAGTAACAATTCTGCCAAACAGGGAAGGATCTTTGTCAATTGCCAAGATTAAGTCTCCCGCCATTTTAATTCGAATTGCCTTTTGGTCTTTTTTTAACATGTTGCGAGAAACGATGTGTTGACACACCCTATGCATCTTAAGATCCTTAGTCAGTATCCGTTGACATGTGGCCTCGAATATCCCAACTGATTCTGATTTTTTTATGTTGTTTGAAGCCTGTTCTTACGTATTGCCGCAGATACCTTTTTGATGTTTTCAACAGTGCCGGAAGTCTGCGGATGTTCAGAGAGTTTGTCGTCTTCGACACTTTCCCTGCCCTCTCTGAAACGTCGATGCCACTCAAAAGCTTGCGTTCGCGGTAATATATCACACATTGCAGTACACATAATTCAACATTTCGATAGTCTTCGTAGCACTATTTTCCAAGCGAACACACAATTTGATATTCCTTCTCTGCTCAACAAACGCCATTTCTTTCAATCGCCGGTTACTAAACGCATCCGCCTACAAAATACGACGCCGTGGTGAGCCACTGATCATGTGATTTAGGACAAACCACTTTTAGAAAAGGGGGAGAACGTAGTAACACAGAAACGTTAATGTAGTCACTCTACTTCAAAATTTTTTCATGTTATAGGCTCAGTACGGGAGCTTTTGAATTTTATCTGGTATTAAACTTTTGTTTTCTGAATACAAAATCATCAAATTTGAACTACTTTAACCTCAATTTTTTAATTTTTTTTTTACATGATCTTATTTTATAAACATAACTTATGTACACAAAATTCTTTATTTTTCAAAATTCAGTTCACTTTTTTAATTCTCATACGGTGCAGTTCTCTCTCTGTTTTTCAGGTTCAGTAAAATAACCTAGATTCAAGATGACCCGTTGAGCCTTAAGACTGTTTTCACCTATAGTCAAAACTTGAAACTCATTCACAAACAGAAAATGGTTCCAGTTTTCAAGAAAGTTTGCAACACGTACATCTGTTTTGATGCAGAACTCTTAAAATTTAGAAACATTCCAAACACACGCCATTTTTCACTTGAACACGTTAAATTCAAAACCCATTAGCACAACAGTATAAGGGTCCGAACACAAAACACATTTTACTTGTGTACCATAAAAATGGATCGATATATATTAGTAGTAGTTCAAATATATATTAGAAGTAGTTCAAATATATATTAGTAGTGTGTAATACATAGGTAGCGAAGTCAGAATATAAAATTAATTTTCAAGCTCTTTGTTATCCAAAAAAGGGTTCAAATTTCGGGTCCTATTATTCAATATCATTCTTTAAAAATGATATAAAGTATAAGTTTGTTTTCCAAATTTCACTGAAAAGGTTTTTACGAGTTAAGTAAATTTTTTCAAAGATAAAACTGACTCATATCTTTTTGAAATATTGCATACATGTCTATAACATTCTCTACTTCTTTTTTTAAATATTGTATCATTTCAGCATTAAACATTACTTTGCAGTAACAGCAGAATAGTAGAAATCTTCAAGATCAAATAAAGAAAAGGAAACTTTTAACTGTCGGAAATGAAATTTAAAAGTATGAACTGATATTTCTCTATTCTTCCGAAGCATGGGTTTAGTTTTGAATGAATGTAAATATTTGCTTTAATTTAATTTGGCTCATTAACGTTTCTGACAGCTCATTTTTATCAAAAGTCTGTTAAAAAGCAAATATACCTTAATCTAAGTATACAAATAATATACATATAATGTAGGAATATATCAATGTAATTTAAATAGAAGAAATATTTAATATATAATCTCTATATAAGAAATATTTAAATTAATATGAATTAAATTTTTTTTGTATGTTTAGAGAATTGTTATTCAAGGAAAATAATAAAATGAAAATCTCATTTTAATAACTCTCAGCTTCAGTGATGCTTATTAGTATCACATTTATGTACAATATGCAGTATATAAAAATTTTATTCAATAATTGTGAATGTATATGTTTTTCTTTTAGAAAAACGATACATATCATATTTAAATTCTTTTCAAGAAACTAAAAGAAATACTTCTGTATTCTTGAAATAAAGATTTCAATTTAATACTAATGCAAAGGGGGGTATATAACATTTCTTTGGATTTTGATTTCGGGAATTCGAATAAAATGTGAAGTAAGCATTGTTTTCAATAGATTTCCCAGATACTAGGAGAGAGAATAAATACTTTTCTCCAGTTTTGAAATTAGTTTGCCTTTTTATACGATATACTAGGTTAATCAGAGGCATGATGTCAAAAAAGGAATTGATATACTTTTTTATTTAAAAAAATACTTCTAACATTACGAACTATTAACAATACTACTTTTGGATGTATCCATCCTTTACTTAAGAAGTACGAGAGAAATGTTCTTTCGTGTATATATATTTCTTGTATTAATGTATAAATTTATATGATTATATTGAGAATACGTACTTATATTGTCAATAAATAAAATTTAATTTTGCATTTCAAGGCAAATTACTTTTTTCTTTAATTTCTAAATAATGAAAATTTAATGAGATCGGAAAGTTTTATTTTTAATTTTTAAAGAATGTTTATTATTTTTCTTTTATTAAATATGTAATGAACTTACAATTTTGAATAACTGAAATCGAACATCATTTTTCATTTAAATACATTGGGCCTTACTGATTGATATTAATTTTTGTTGACTTCAAGTCTTAGGTAAACTATGCGAAAGAGGATCCAAAATGCAATTATTTTGTCCCTTACATGTCTTAAAATGCAACACAAAATCTACAGTTATTACTGTTCTTAGAGAGGTAGTAGAATTTAAAACCTTTCGATAATGCTAATTATATGCTTAAAATGTATTCATATGTTTGGATTCACTTAGAAACTCCATAAAGCCTTTGATCTAGTTCTTTCTAGAAGATCAATTATTTTAAGGGAATTAAATATTCAAGACATTTTATCAGAATTTTTAAAATGTAGTTTTATTAATGTAGATTGCTTTTTTTTCTTTCATTCCATTAAGCATGTATGAGTTATCATTATTGGAAAGCAACTATTAATTAAGATTATTTTAGAGACATTTAAAAGAAGAAACAAATTTAAAATAAATTCCCTGTTGAAAAAAAAAAAGACTTGTCATGGTTGCAATTTATCATTTATCGAATTAGAATGATAAAAAGTAGATGATCATGAAAAAAAAAACCGTTTATTTTGTAAAGCATTTTAAAAATGATTTTATCTATCATAATAATATTTATCATTTTATCGTGAAACTACTTTCTTTCCTTTTACACAAATTTAAAAGTTATGTGTTTAGATATTAATTTAGAGTCTTGAATAAAGAGCATTCAAATAAATATTATTGATTTCCTAAAATATTGAAAAACCTTGTGAAGTACATAATAATAATAATGAGTTGGAAAAAAACACCATTGTAATTCCCGTTATTATGTTACAATTACTATTGCCGTCATTATTCCCATCATTAAAGTCCAGTTGTTGGAATCAAAATCGAAACAATCGATTATATTATAAGACTCAGAATGTTTTCCAATTCTATATTGTTACTGAGATATAAGAAAGTAGGTCTAGATTTACATAAAACTATGCTTTTTTAAAATTCAAATACTTAATCACTTTTGTCTATTTTGCATAATATTTTATAAATAAACGGAAGACTGCACAACGAAAACTACTTGCCGCCATTTTCTTATTTGATTGGTGTACTTAGTTCTCAAAATTATAAATCAATTTCCATTGCACCAATCCTTGCATCAAGACGCAAATACGTAAGTTGGTATCATCTTTTTAGTGAATAATCTCCTTAAGAAAATCTCAAGTTAATTGGTGTTTCTTTTTGGAGTAATTTTACCTTTGCATATTTCTGGTAATGGTGTTTATCTTCAATTTTATATCTGTATTCCTGTCAAATGGCTGTATTTTCAAGGGAAAATGTTTCATGAAGTACCTCTTAGAACTCATATTTTTGATTTATTAAACAAAAACAAGTTAGAGCATTTGTTTTCAAACTAATCATGATTCATTTAGTATTTAAATAATTCTTTTAAGAAATTTTAAATTGTGATTATCAATCGTATATTTTGCATTCGAACTACATGAATAATTTCCGTAAATTCTTCGATTTTTATTGCATTAAAACACACAGAGATTTACACCGATTACATTGCACTTAAAATGCTTCTTGATTTCTGTGAAAAAACACCCCACAGATTTACATTTGAAATAATTTAATAATTAGATTCCACAGTGGTCAGAAAACTTAAGAAATCTGAATGTTTAGAGTTCAACGAAAGATTGTCATATGAACTAATTTTAAGCCTCTATTTATATATTACTCGATTTCTTACTGTTCTATTACATTAAGATATGTATTAATATTATTAAATTCAAAACTCTTATCTAAGGAAATCTTTTTCTATAACAAAATGTCCTAATTTTAGTGTATGATATGTACTAATTT
>BMAW01094349.1:53212-65844 GCA_019974015.1 Nephila pilipes
ATATATATATATATATATATATATATATGCACACACACACACACATAGGAATGCGACATCAAGCTCGATATTTCGTGATCGATGTTTTTTACAAAATATATTTTATGCTGAAAAACCCCTCTTTAACATGTTTTCTCGTAGCGAATTGAACTTTCTATTTAACTTAAAACCAAAGGGGCCAACGGTGATGGGGTTTGGGAAAGTAACGAGGATATTCAAAGCAATTCAAAAGAGTGGAGTACATAAATAAACACATTCTCTCTCTCGGAAGGCCTAAGTTTACGAATATTCTTATATTCTGAATCACCTCTGTGAATATTTAATTTTCTGAATAATTTCAATAATTTCTTACAAAATCTCTATTAATTCTTTAAACACGTGTGGACAATGTATCATAGTTCATCTTATTGTTGTGAAAACTTTGTACTTTTTTTCGTTCGTCCCCGTTGATAATTTTTACAGCTATCATGTATTTTCTGCGTCAGTGCAATGCCTTTTTTGGTCATTTTAATACTTTGAGTTGAAGCTGTACATACAGCATCATAGTTCAAAATAAACTTAATAATAGGCGTTATGAGAAATTTTGTTCATTTTCTTGCAGCTAAAAAGAACAGTATGAAGTTATTATACAGAAATTCATCTGAACTTTTAGAAATTCTATAAACATTTTATTAATTTTATAATTTTTCTTAAAATTCCTTTCTTTCAATTATATTCCCTTTTTAGGAAACGGATAATGTAAATGAAAAAATGTTTTAAAATGCTCACAAAAATGTACACTTTCGATGATCCAAAAATTTCTACAGTTACAGGAAAACGTTAAGATTGTAATTGGTGATGCAACATTTATTTCATAGAAGCATTTAAATAACTATTTTTCATTTTTTTCGGATGGTAAAATGTGAAAACTCTTTAAATGGCTTTTTAACTTGAATTTTGCAAATCTTCATTCTTTTGTTTTCAAAAAATGCAGGGCTCTTTGAAATCTTCTCTCTCTCCTCTCTCTCTCTCTCCACTCCTCCACTCACCTCACACACACACACACACACACACCACACACACACACACACACACACACACACACACACACACACACACACACACACACACACTAGCATTGCTGTTTTGTTTTTTGTCAGTCATGTGCGAAAAGAAACGTCTTTTAAAATTAGTGAAAACGACATAGATTATCTTGTTGAGGTGGAGGAGAGTGGAAAGCTAACATGGAGAAATATCCATGCGAAATTCCATTTTCGAAATCGTTCAGACATTCAATATTTCTTGATCCACTGCATCAAGAGTGCATGCTAGGAGTACCTCAATTTAAGCATTACCTCTTGGCATGAACTGGGAAGTGACCACGCACGCCTGCTCAATCACTGTAATTCGGGAAGGCATGCTAACAGACTAACTCTGTTGCGTGAAATAACATTAATAGTGTGTGAGTAATTTATAGAAATGTGTTTAAGAGTTAAGTGTAGCAAAATCTGTCATAGATGGAGTAAGTGAAGATAAAACCGATAGGAGAGATTTAATAATAGCACGTGAATACTGGCAACGCATCTCATAATAGTAAGTAAACTTGGGTTAGGAACTCTATTATTAGAATTTACATGAATTAACCAAGAGGAGAATATATTCAAATAATAAAAAAAACAGAATAAGTTATTCTATTTTAATATGTTGTAATTAATTAGTTTTGATATGAATTACTTTTAACTAAACAAATATACTTGTTATTTTAAGTTTATTATATTTTTGTATTACCGAGAAAGGTTTTAAATTTAAAGGTTGCCTATCTAAAATTTCTTCTGTTATTTTGTAATTCCTAAAACTAATATATTCTTGGAATTTCTATTAAATGAAATACATTTTACTCTGTAACTCAATATTTAAGTTTCTTTAATGGAAAAAAATTACGACTATTGTCACACGTTTAAAGTTTCCATTAGAGGAAATCTATTAAAGGAACAACATGATTCCTTTTAAATTTAAATCATCATAAGTAAGAAGAAAGAAAATTGTACTCCCTTAAAAATTTTTTAAAGCGATGCTGTTTCAAAAATAGACATGTTTTAGTTACGTAAAAATGGAAACTTGGATAACTCCACTGTGCATTTTCATAGTTATCACAAAGTTTGGTTGACCGCGGCTGTCAGTTGGTAGCGGTTACACATTCCATGCCGGTGTTTTTCCATAAGAGTTACGGATTTGATTATCGCTTCCACTGGAAACCTTCAAGCAACATGGAGGAGGTAGCTGAATATTAAATTGTGCAGTTCTAGAATGTCTTCATTTGGGTAGCGGTAAAATTTAAGAGAGAAAAGCACTAGCTCAGGGTATTTTTAACTACTTAATCTTGTTTAAATATTAAGAGGTTTGTTTTAAATAAATTGTAATGCAGATCTAAATCAACATTAAAAAAAGTTCTATAGAAAGTTTTGCAAAGAACAGATTTAGCCACTAAATTATTAGATTGAATAATATACCATCTGAATGTAATTAAAATTGAAGCAAATCATAAATTTTTAACTTGAATATATTGAAGCTAAATTTAATTAAAATTGCAGCAAACGATAAAAAATTTAAAAGTGATCTGGTATGCCAAAAGCGATCTAGTGAGTGAAAAGATATCTAACTAAAAAAATAGCCCCTTCGGTGGCCAATAAGTATTAGCCTGTTATGTTGGGCTATTCGCGGTTTTATCTTCACTAACCTTGAGGACTTTTAAATGAGATTGATTGCTCTTGCTAAACAACCTTTGCCCATCCAAAAATGAAACGTGAATATGTAAATTGAAAGCAGGTAGAAATGAAGTGAAGCAAGAGAGGTTGAAGGTTCTGGTGTTCGGCAATTGTTCCAAAGTCGGAGTCGAAGTCGGAGCCGGGTATTGTTACAAATTATCGGCTGGTTAATGTATGCTAGAAGTCAAGATAGCCTCAGATCCTAGTGGTAAGAATCAGTTAGATTATTACTGGTAGATCGAGTTAATATAGTTAAGGCCTTGCCCGTGAGAGCATTTATAGTTGTCGTTATATTAGCAATCAACCAATAAATACTGTGTGTATTGATCTAAAGTCTCTTTGATTGACTTATTGACTTTTAGTGTTAATATATTGAGTTTAGCTATGGCACAAGGAGCAAACAGGAATGGTTTGCAGTTACAAGCCAATCGAGAAATTTTTGAGGAGTCATACAATCGATTATTTAAAACAGTGTTGGTTGAAAGGCTCAAATTTATAAGAACCTTTATCTACATTAAAAGAGCTTGAGTGATTATATTTTAATTCGCTCCATATTGTATCGAAACAATATTTGTTTGGCTTAGTTATAGTTGAAATATTTTATACACAGCACGCGTGCACATTCACACACAAAATAATACCATACAAATCACGAAGTCTAATTAGAAATTTTACGAAGTGGCATTGAAAATATTACTAGAATCAATAAATAACCGCTATTTTCTTAATTCAAAAAGGTATAATTGAAAATTAATGAAATTATTTTAGATTAAGATTTTAAACTAAGGATTTTTTGAAATTGATTTACACTTTTTATAAAAAGAATAGATATTTTTTCAATAATTTATCAAAAGTCTTTTGTTACTGTTCACAAACTTAATGTTGTAAGATATTAAAGATTTAGGAATTCTGATGAATTTTAATATCCTAGAATTTTGATTATAAAAAGGGGAAAATAAGTAGGAAAAATCAATTCCAATTGTAAACCATAAGACAATTGCATTTTTTGGTAAGCAACAATTTGAAGCATAAAGATCATTTTTTTTTTCAAATCCCATGAAAAGATTTAATGGATAAAAAGTTGTAAAGAATCTAAGATATCTCGGCAAATAACACCCTTGAATTTGTCAGAATTACACAAAATCCCTTGAAATTGATTTCTGTTTTTTTCTCAAAAGCTATGATAAATAGAAAGTTATTGTTGAAACTTTACACAATGAAGCAATTCTAATCTTTACGTTCAAGGAAGTCTTAAAAAATTAAATTAACTTTCCCTGCACATTGTAACAAGTACTACTATCTTGTCTTCCGTTTCGGTAGTCCACGGTCGAGAAAGATTTTCTTTATTTTTCTTGAAAGAATGACATTAAATGTATGTGAAAGAAAATTTTATAAGTTTATTTTTAGACAGTTTTGAGTATTGGCAGCATTTGGCTTGAAATGCGTTGCATCAATTTACTGCTTTTCGATTCTTATGAAGGTTTTTGGAAGAAGAAAAGTGGTGTATATATTTAACACTTTTGATACTGTACAACTACTGTTTATGTTTGAATAGATTTATGGGATAATTAAATTATTTACATTTAAATATGTAATGCATTTAAATAAAGAATAATTTTTTAACGTTCTACATATTACCTCTGTCTTTTTATTTGTAAAAATGATTTTTCTCATAAAATGTTCTTTCTTAAAAAGTTAATGAATTTATCATAAATAATCAACGTTACATAAAAATGCCCCATTTTGGTTCAATTTACTTCTCACTTGCATTATTGACGATAGATTTATGATCAATTTTGAAGAGATTAGAACATCTGAGTTAGTACTCTGCTCTTCTAACTTATACTTTACCTTACGTGAAAACTTAGGTTTCTGTAAAATTTATCAGACAGTTACATCATTATTGTGCACGATGATAATTACACAATAAATTTAAATAAATAATAAGACTGGAAAATTTTCAATTATTAAAGTAACTTTCATTAAACAATACAGTGATAATTTATGGAGAAATCTAGACTAGAGTCCATGATAAGCTGTTCATAAAGCTGACGTCACCAGGGTGTAGCTTTTTAACTTCAAGAAACAAATTTTATTTATTTCTATTTTTCTGTAAGATTACAATTTTGTGGCACAAAATTCATGAAAAGCGATTATTTAAAAATATTTAAGTGAAATCATTCTTCTTATTGTTGTTTTATTATTTGTTTAAAGTTTCTGTCATGTTCGAATTGCTTAATATGTTTTTACTCCTCGAAGTCCAAGGAGAGCTTTTTTACTCAATAATTAAGAATACGAATACCTTGTTTTTATGTAAAGTTGCATTCTAGAGACTCCATTGATATTTGGATAGATTGATATCAATTAATTCTCAGTGGAAAAACTTCACAAAAAGAAACAAGTCTCTCAGTCTATTAAGTACACACTATAATATTATCATAAATAATTTTTCTGCTTAATAAAGTTTGATTTTTTATTAATTTTGCAATAAATTAATAGAGGAGATTTTTTTAATATGTGATTTAGTTTAAGTTTTGAGATTTACATTCTTAAAATTTAAGAACCTAAAATTCAAAACAACCTTTTAAAGAACCAAACAATTAAAAACAAAACAAAGTGATAGAAAAGCAAAATTTTAAGAAATGGAAATAATGTAATTAATACTGTTACATACTGTAGAACGGAATGACGGATGTTTATACCGGTAATTACTGATTAAAGCACCTCACTTCATGAATTATATTATAAAAGTAGTAACAAACTAAAAATCAGCAAATTCAGAAAATCAACCATAGAAAAAAGAAGGTAAACGAAGTAACCATCTTCAATTTCACGGCAAACAACTAAATTACACATAACGAAACATCTAAAATTTGCTTAAAACCAATTAAAAACCTTAACTAAAAAGATTAATATTAATAATATACAATACTTACAAATGACTAGTCATCACAAATATAAAAGTTGAAACTTTTTAAACAATACAAAATCACTAGTAGAAAGAAATTAGTTACCTAAAAAAAAAAGAATAAATTGCAATAAAACAAAGCAATCATTACTAATTTTTATTATATAAAACATTTATAAACATAGAAAACACTACACAGTTTCATACCAATAAGTGTATTCTTTACTACATGAATGAATTCACCGCCTAAGTAAAAACTGATTGATTGATTTAATTTAAACTGCGCAAATATGTTGATTGATTTAAAAAAATCAAAAAAAAATTTTTTCTCTAAAAGTTACTGAATAAAATTTTTTTTTAATTTTCTTAAAATTATTTAAAAAAACTGAAAATTAACTGATAAATAACTTTTGAATATAATATCAATAAAGTCATTTACGTGTTCGTCTTAGTTTGCTTTGATATATGTTGAAGTGTTTCTATTATATATGTAAATTCAAAGAGAATAACGTTCTTTTTACGTAGCTGTGTTTCCTTTCCAAAAACACTAATTATATATAATGTTCGTTGAATTTAAACAAGATAGAAATATCTATATTTTCACACAGATTCCTGTTAAGGGAGCTGAAAATATCTTCAATCCAAAGTACTCCATTTCAGACTGGTTAGTTACGTACAGAACTTTCTCTATTTATTCTTAAAGTCAGACATAGAACCTCTTATTTTTCTTGTAGTTAAATTTTCAAAGTCAAGTTAAATAAACGAGTGTTATTTGTAGAAGAATATAAATTTCATCTCCAAAAACTTTTTCCTAAGAAAAAAGTCTTAAACTGGTATGTTAAAAAAAAGTTTATTTACAATTTTAGCCTTAAATTTTGTGTTATTGTTTTTTTTTAAAGTTTTAACGCAATAAATTAAATCCTTATTCAGTGATAAATAATATAATATCATTTGAAATTAACCAAAACATCTATAAAAATGATTAAAACACTTTGAGAAATAAATTCGTACAAACTGATTAGAAAACCGTATAGGTAATCTTAGGGGTAAGGAAAAATAAGACAAAAAAAAAGGATATCCAAGGCTTTCAAAGAGCCATGAAATTTTTTCTTTTCTTTTCTTTTTGAAATTCGTTTTTCAAATTGAGTGCTTATTGGAATTTGAGATTCATATTTCACAGAAGATTAACAAAAGAAAAATACAAGGGTTTATCTAGAAAGCATAAAATAATTTGAGAATTTTTTGCAGGAGTAGAAAAAAGGTTCTTTTATTATATAATAACTCGACCGAGAAGGAAAATTAAGTTTACAAGAAATATCAATAAAAGTTTTTTGCTAAGATTATTCTTATATTAATTAAGATTATTCTTAGATTATTTCGGTTCGATTTATTAAATGTTTTTTGACCCTGATATCATTCAAATTTTCATTCAAAATTTTTCTGAAAGCAGAATGCTCTAATTTAACATCATATACACTTTGTAGCATTGCGTGGAAATTTGAGAAGAAATGTGCTATTCAAGTATTATCTTTAACATCGTTTTAGAACGAAAAATTTGTATGTGTGTGTGCAACTTATTGCTAATGTCTATGTTATGAATCTATTCTAAATTAATACTATCGAATTTAATGACGTTTCTTTATTTTATTTTAATTATGAAAGTTTAGAAGCGACATTCATGTAATGCAGAATTTTATAGTAAAATATACATTAAATCTATGCAGGCAATTGAGAAACTTTAAATCTTGCTCAAACATACATGAGTAAGACATGTTTTGCGCATAAGAACATACTCTGGTGAGCATAAATAAAGGACGAAGTCGAAAAATTAGCATATCAGTGGAACGAAGAGGCAGAACAGCCTGAAAGATTAATTAGGAGATTAACTAAGGTAAGGAAGGTAGCACATGCGCACTTATGCAACTAGATGTAATGCGGAGTGTCGGAGCGGGATAAAGCACGCCGACGGTATAAGCTAAGCAATTCTGGAAAGATTGCTCGGCTTATATCAGTTTAAACGATGTCGAACTGCTGTCTCAGAGTGAAAAGTCAAACAATCAATCTGTTAGGCAACATCTGGATGATTTTACCGAGGTCCAATCATTGGAAAGATAGAATTAGGTCGAAGTGTGACTGCGGACGACTTTGGAGAGAATTTTCAACTACAGGACCAGCTGTCCGACGATTCAGCAGTGGTCGAGCATGAACAACCACGCCAGAGCAAGAGCCAGTTATGGCTATGTTGCGCCAAACTAGGAGCAAAGGTGATCTAGACGTTTTTTTTAAAAAAAAAGATTAAAACTTGCTTGAGAAGAATGAACGACTAAAAAGAAGAAATATCTCTAGGATATCCCAGAGGCCCTGTTTACCACAAATAGTTAACTCAATGGGAAAGAAAAAGTTCACTACGATGATTCGGGGTCACGATTCCAGTACCAACCTAAAGGAAATCACTCGAGTAGTATATTTTAATAGTTTTCTATTTAACGGTGAAGGGCAAATGAAGAACATTTAAGTTTTTTATTTTTTATTTTTATGATTAAGATATCCGACTCCGTTAAAAACTCGAATTTCGGAGAAAATATCGATTATTTATTTATTTATCCATTTAAATATTTAAAATCTTCTCTTTCTAAAGCTACATTCCATTTGTATGTAATTTTACTCCAATAATTTAAACACATCCAAATGAGGTAGAAATCTTAGTAACTAAAAAACAATATGTAAGAAATCATTACTGCACCATTGAAAAAAAAATGTATTTACCAATCCATAAAAATAAACAGGTAAAATATTGCAAATAAAGAAAAATGAATAAAAATAAATATTCATATTGTTAACTGTAATAGTAAAACATTATATGCTACAGAAAACTCCAAAATAAGTAAATCAAATGAGAAAATAAATCGACAACACCAAAATTATCAAAATGAGGAATAAATATCGAAAAAAATATAATATATATATATATATATATATATATATATTATATTTTTGCAATATATATGTGCAATATGGAACAATAAAAATGTATTAAACGCAAATAAGCAAAATAACCAAGTATTTTATTACCAAGAAGGATTCTACAGGATTAATAATCCTTATAAATTAACTAGAACTTCTAGAGGAAAATGTAGAAATCGAAAAATAAGAGACTTGTCAACTATTAAAGAAAAAATGTTTCAACTTGAATTAGAATTTGAAAAGAACTATCTCATAGGACATATTAAGCACTTTATGTTCGGACTTAATAAAAGAGAGGTAAAGATTGTCATGAATATTTTGAATAATGAAGTTATTCCGGATTCTCAAGGATTTCATATCATTGGAGATATATGTAGATATCTTTGCCATAAAATGAAAATTGATATGAATATTGATGAAAAATATATTACAGAATATTGCACCTTTTTCTTTATGAATAAATCATTTAATAAAATTAATTTTTCTGGTGTGTTTCAAAAACACATGGCTCTATTTCCAATTAAAAATATTCGGATAAAAAGAGCTTTTAAGTTCAATAAAAAACTTGGTAGATCTATTTTTAATTACAATAATATTTCAGAGTCACAAACACCACAAGTGTGTAAATGCAAAGATTACAAACAATATGTTGATTCATTCCATCAACATGTTGTTACCGGAAACATGAACATCGTTAAAAGCGATTTATTGAGAGGTTTCATGAATAAAGGAACTGGATTCAGGCTCATGATTACTAATAGTAACCTTGTAGTGAGAAAACAAATTACTAATGATTTTGACAATTTTATTCTTAAGGTTGCAATTAAATATGGTTTGCCAATTGAGGCATTTGATGAATTTAGGTCATGCGTTTTGAAGAAAATTCTACATTTGAATTTTAAAGTGGATAAGGAAATTACAATTAAAGATCTAAAACTTGATATAGATGATTTGCAGAAGGATTTTGTTATCGTTTATGTAGATAAGGTTCCTGCAAATTATGCAATTATTTGCAAATTTTACTATCATAAATTATTGAGTGAACATGTAATGAATAATAATACTTTCCAGTTATCCAAATATAGTAACAGAGAAATAAATAATCGTCTTTTGGCATTCAATAAGAAGGTGGGTTTACACCTTACAAACATTAAATTTCCTTACATTTTCTTAACGCCAAAATTTCACAAAAATCCTGTAAAATTTCGAAGTATTATGAATGGATATAACACCTATATCACTAAATCTGGCAAACTTCTTCAATCCATTCTTCAAAAATCTATTGAAAATACCGCTATTATTAAAAATAGTTTTGAAATTGTCAAAAACATGAAGGAACAAGAGGTATTCTCTGTGCATGGATATGATTTTGAAGACCTTTTTAACTCAATAGATATTCAAGATTTAATTAAGGTTCTTGCAATTTTATACAATAAATATCATTTAAATCAAACAATAAAACAGGAAAAATTCAATACTCTCGTTAAACTTGTATTACAAGAGAATTTTATAATATTTGGTCAGAATCTCTATAAACAAATTCAGGGTCTCCCTCAGGGAGGTCCAGCTAGTAATTGTCTGGCCAATTTTTATTTACATTTTTATGAATTAAAACAGATTGACAATGATTCTTACTTTCTATTTCGTTACATAGATGATCTAATTATTTTAGGTAAAACTGAGGATTTTAAACCAAATATTTCATTTTACCCTAATTACCGCAAATTATTAAAAACTAATCTTAATTCAAATACAGTAGAATTTTTAGATCTCGATTTGCAAATAGTTGACAATAGACTTATTAGTAATATTTTTGATAAAAGAGAGAGATTCAAATTCCATGTAACTAAAATACCTTTTTGGAACAGTAATCTACACAGATCCATTTATAGGAATATTTTATTGGGCTTTTTATTACGTAATAACAAATTAACCACACATAAAATAGACAAATTTAATAACATTAAAAAATTCTTCAACAACTGTTTGGATCATGATTATCCAATAAATTTCTTAAATACTTATATACATCACGGATATATTAAACATCTTTGCGAATCGTGATCCAATTTCAAATCCACCACACAACAATAGGTCCACAAAGTCGGCTTGTTAGTGGTCTAGCCGTGAAGAATTTATTTATTTATTTACATTTACTCAGCTTACATTTTTACTCACTCTCTAGACCATTATATTCCTTTACCATACAACTTATTACCAACCAATTGTTTGCATCCTTTTACATTTTATTACCAATCAAACAATGATTTAAATCTTTTTTCAATTTATATGGTGATGATGTGTTATATTTTTTCATTTTGAGTATGTGATATACATCTTGAAGCTTAAAGAAAATTCCGTCTTACTAATCACATATTTGAATCTTCATTTCTTTGAATTTTGTAAGTAATTTTTATATTTTGATCTGTTGATAATTTTTAGAATGATAGTTTTTATTTTGTAAATTTTATCGTTGAAATTTTTTGCATTTTTTAATCATTGAACTCTTTTGTAATTTGGATATCCCAATTCAGCCTACCAGGAATTATAGATTTTATTTTTGTAGATTTTATCGCTGAATTTTTTTGCATCTTTTAATCATGAACTCTTTTGCAATTTGGATTTCCTAATTCAGCCTACCAAGTCGCAAAGGGGGAAGGTTGGTACCATTAAACTAGTTTAACCCCGCTTAATCGGTCCTCAGCCCGATATTGCTTTTTGACTTGCTGGGTTCCATATTTTCATTTATTTTTCTTCCATTGTTACATTTCTTTCTGGATTCGTGTCTTTTTAAATATTTTAAATTATTCTTTCATAAATTTTCAGTATATATATATATATATATATATATATATATATATATATATATATATGTAATGGTTTAGAGCTTAGGGATTTTTGAATATTAATGAAATTTTAAATATTAAATGAGCTTGTACTTTTCAAACGAAATCATGTTCCTCCTTATAACTTCTGAAACTAAATAACTTCGAAATGTCTAAATTGCCTTCAAGCATTGGGAGAAAAACAAAATATCACAGTTAAAGAAACAAATGGAAAATTAAAAATAAGGAGATACTTTTCAGGAAGAAAAAACTTCTTTTTGAGTAACTTTTCATTATAAAACTTCGGATTCCATTAAAAGAAATGAAAAATACTCAATAACTTTTAGGAAATGTGAATAGCGGAAAAAAATTACGAAGCAAAATACTTTTCTATTTTCTGCAACTTTTTGTTTGAAAGTTTTGTTAGTGATAGCTTAAGGTTAATCTAAGGAAACCCGAAAAGAGTTGTTGGTGGACTTAAATGCATTTAATGGGACTGTGACCTTCAATTGCAATTTAATGTTTTCAAAGTTGTTCGGGGACTTAAAATTTTTGCTGCAGGTGACAAATAAATTCAAAAAGAATAGTTTTTGAGTCATATTAAATAGTCCAAATGATTTTTGTTTTTTTTTTTTTTTATCAAAAGTGAGACTTTTTTTTTATTTTGAGGTATAACTATGTCACGTACGTTGGAAAAAAAAATAAAAAAACTGTTTTGAATTGTTAGTGTGAAATGTATGACAAATGCTGTAAAATAAATTAAATAAAAGCCAAAAATTAAGATATGCTTCAATATAATTGTATCATGTTAAGAATCGAAATGTCTTTAATTTTTATTTTTAATAAGTCGTGTAATGTCTTTAAAGTTAAATTCTTTTGTTTGTGGAATAGTCTTAGTTTCCTTCAACACTTTTCTTTAGTTTCTTTTGTAACACTTTTGATTTTAAATCATGAATAAAGGCGCATTAAAAACATAACTATGGAATGGTCACGGACTCGTGTCGTGGTTTTGTCAAGTCATGACATTGTTTTCGTCAAGTTGTAGTTTCGAGCCTTGCTGCCACTGGGATGATTCCCGTTAAATCTGGTCGATGTCCGAAGTCCTCCCATTGGCATGGTGAGGAAGTTTGGAGAGGAAGAGGCCAACTCAGGTGTCGTCCTCGTCACTTGAGAGAGATTCAGAATTACGAG
>BMAW01094349.1:65854-88216 GCA_019974015.1 Nephila pilipes
CGAAGTCCTCCCATTGGCATGGTGAGGAAGTTTGGAGAGGAAGAGGCCAACTCAGGTGTCGTCCTTGTCACTTGAGAGAGATTCAGAATTACGAGGTTTGTCACTAATAACCCTGGTATTGCTTTTAGTACGCCATTAACCCGTTCGCTCCCAGCGTATCACGGGCGATATGCTGCGGGAATGTCTTCTATGGCCCAGCGTATCAATAGAGATACACTCGATGAAAACGTTTTTTTTTTTTGATTTTTTTAATGTTACTGTATGGCGGTACAATACCGCGAAATCTATATAGATGATAGGTTATTTGGAGTGTCAATCTTGGTGATATGGGCTTGGATTTCACTTCGGCTACCAGGAGGAGAGTAATTGTTAAAAGCTCGTGTTGCGGCGCGGCTCTTTAAATGTAATGAGATGATTTAAAGAGTGCACTTGATTTCGGTTTGCTTTTTTCTTTCTTGCTTGCTTCTTAGAAGTTCGAAGGAGAATTCGTGACCCTTTATGGGGGTTAGGACTTTTGGTAGCAGACGTTCTCAGCTATTCGTTTCATTGGGTCGTTTTTTATATATTGCGATAGTCATGACGAAAAGAAAGTATTTATCTGATACTGAGATTTTCTAAATAATGAATGAATCCGACAGTAATGTTAGCGAAAATAATTCAAATATGTACATTGACATTAAAGTAAAAAATTAAAAAGGGGGGGGGACTATGATGTGCCCTTTGCTCAAAATCTTGCGTGAAGCGTCAAAATATGTGTGTAAGGCATGTGACGTTGTACTATGCATTGATTTTTTTTTATAAATATACCATAGAGCAAAATAAGATTTATCTTTTATATCTATATATTCCTTATAATGGCACATCGTTACACCATGAAATTTATGTAACATATCTAAATATATTTTGTATTTTCTTAAAAGTATGATTTTTTATGTAATTTTATGTATTAAACATTCAATTTTCGATTAAATCTTTTTTTCTTTTGTATATATTAAGTTTTATGAATTTTTAAATAATACATGTAAATACTAAAATATTTAAATAAATAGCCGATTTTAGAGAAATTTGTTTCACGAATTAGGCTTAATATCTAAAATCGTCTGGGCACAGCTTGTCACTCCGCGGTAAGAAGCCGCGGGCCCAGCGAAGAAATTCTTTTTTCTCCCTACGGTAGCGAAAGGGTTAAAAAGCAATAATCACAATAGCTTCTCATTGTGACCTTAAACACCAACCACAATTTCAAATATAATTTTGTTTTTTTTCAGTAATTAAATGCAAATTATTAAGTTTTAGTTTACAATGCAAATACAATACACTTTTAATCAAAAGAGTTGAGATGAACATAATGGCTTGTAATTAGTATGTGCAGTAAGTATTTTAATTTACCATTTCAAATTATTTTAAAATTACGTTTAATAATTTAATTCAAATTAACTATATTTTATTTTTAAGAGATTTGTTGTAAAGTAGTGATATTAAAAATCAAATTTATTTGTCAGTAAATTAATAGTTTTTACTAAATCAAGCTAATTACCATTGAACGTCATAGTTGGCAATTTTCTTATCTTTTTTACTTTTGTTTTTATAATAGTCACACAGCGAATGATGTGTTTTTAATTATTTTTCCTTATAAATGTTAGAGTAAAATCTATTATGAACTATGTATATTAATATTCAGTTTTTATTTATTTATTTAAAGTTATATATAATTTTTTTAACGTTCAAAGAAATTCAATTTAATATCTTTTCCATTTATTCCTAAAAACTTTTTGAAATTGACAAAACCGAAACTCTGATTAAGGAAAGCTTTTTACAATAAACTAAGTATAAAACGAATATTTTTTTCAAAATATAATGATATTTATAAGAAATGCTGTATTAAAAGTTACTAAAACAAAACAATCAACAAAATTTTCTATTTTTTTTGGTATTTTTTAAAAATGTGCCTAAGATAAAAATGAGAAATTAACCCGCTCTAATTATCCCACGCAGTGCAAGGTTATTCAAAGACGAAATTTATGTCTTGAAGCAGTATTTAACAGCTTCAAATTTTCTTTTTACTTTTAACATTTCTAATAAAACGATTTGGTTGAGCCGATTTTAATTATTTTACAACCATACAACAAGATTAATATTTTACACAGATGTCCAAAGTTCATTAGAAGTCCATTGCACTTTCTTAATGTACAATGGATATTTATATGTGAAGCATGTTATTGTATCAGATATTTAAAACAAGAAATAGCAATTATCACACTAATATAATTTTTATTAAAATTTAAAAAAATATATATTTAAAATATATAAAATAATACTTAATATACATAGAATAATATTTAAAATCATGTTATTCGTAATATTAACTCTTTAATTTTTAAAAATAATGTCAGAGGTCCATTGAAATCAAAATCTTGAATCAAAGAGTTTGTGAAGCCTGAATGAGAGATGGCATCCATTATAAATAGAATGAACTCTTTTTAAGTTAAGAGGAAGCATTCATAACATTGAAGGTTTAAAAGCTTTTCACTCAGAACTGTGATGGATATATTCAATGTTCTTAATCACCTATCCAAGTAAAGCTAATATCTACTATCAGAAAAGTCATCAAATGTACTTACACCGAATATTTATCGATTTCTGTACTTAGAGCGAATACATCTTGTCATAGTCTAGTGATGTAAGTAATTACTAGTTATCTATGGCTCTGATATGGCTCTAAATAGACCGCTGTTGCAATTAGATACAGCGAGTGAATTTTAATGTTGTGTCCCAATGATTAACTAATATACTTCAAATGCCAGTAGCAAAAAAGGTAAGCAAACTTATGTATATATTATATAAAACAGAGGTAGTATATATAGAAGGCATTTTTTTTTTTAAATTGCAGACTTTTAATGAAACTTATAGTGATAAGTTTAATTGGTATTAGAAAGCCTCATTTTAATCGTATCAAAGTAAAATATAACTTTGTCATTTCTAAAGTGAAATAATCGAAATAATTTAATTTATCAATTTTTTTTGTCTTTTATACTTCATTTCCATGACTGCAAAACAATAAAATTTAAATATTAATCAACTTTAAAGCGATTATTTCTTTAATTTATCCATTTGTTTTTGGCATTTTTGAAGTGTTACCGACAAGGATATGGATTTTTTGTTCGGATTGTTGAATCTCGTTTGCCTCTTTGAATCCTTTCAGATTAAGGCATATTAAGTGTAAAAGTTCCTTTTCTGGTTATCGCTTTAAAATATAACCAGGTTAGTTGGATATACTTGTATTGTTTTAATAGCGTATTCCAGCTTAAAAGTTATTAATTTTTTGAATGAATATGTTTAATAAAAATTGAATACACAATACTCACAATTGAAATACTGTACGTTTAAAATATTTGAATCTTCTAAATATGCTCACAGAATCTCATTATATATTAAATTTGAAATTAATATATTTAAAATTAAATTTAAAATTTTTTATAAATGCTAGAAAAAAATTGTTAGTTGAATAAAATAAATGAAGTTGCGAAAAGTTGTTATTTTCTATTAAAAAGTTTTTTACTTTCTATTTAAACTTTGAGCCGTAGTTCAGATAATAGTACTACTCGTATAATAATAATGGCATGAAAAAATTATTTATTTACAAATATAATAACATGATGCTCATACAAATACTTTCCTGTTAACGTGTATAACTTACGGATGTTATTGTACATTCTTTTAACAATAAACAGATATTATAAGTAATTACATGTAACAAATGGAATAAAAACAGATATTATTTTAATTTTAGACATAACGAAATAACACTGAGGCGACACATAAACTATTAATTAAAAAATTATTGTTTCGAACTTATGATCACTGTCGCCGAGTGATTATGGTCTCAATTTTCATTGCCAGTTATGATCAAATCGAGCTGCGAGTTCGAGTCCCGATTCCTCTATAAACCCGTGTGAACAGTAGGGTAGACCAAGAATTCATGGTCACTCGCTCGCGACCGGGGTTCTTACCATCCTGTGGAGGTTTCGAGTCCTGTCTCTAAAGGCGGGCTACTTAGGAGATTGTTTCACTTGAAATCTGTTGAGCTTCAAGTTTTCCCGTTGGTGTGGAACTTTGGCGAAGGTGGTGCCAACTGAGGTATAGTTTTCGTCACTTGACAGAAGTTCACATTAAGGAGGTTTCGTCGGTTCATAGAAAGGAGGTTATGGAAGTTCCATCGCCAATAGTCCTCGCATTACTTCTACGCGTGACTTTAATAAGGATTTAATTAATATGATGTCTACTACAATAATAAACAGCTTTTCTCAACATTTCATACATAAAACAAAATTCACTACTTATTTAACATGCTAAAGATTTCTTTCCGACTAACGTCAAAGGATAAACCCCCAAACAAACAGTTTTTAGGGTTGCAAAAATGTTCTAGAGCTAATTGTACTCTTTTACTTTACTATCTTACACAGAATAAGATTTTTTATTATATTATTTACTGAATCAGTCTTCATTTTTCTGAATAAAACGTGTCTTGTACTTCGGTTTTTGTACAGTAATATAAAATGGAATTTCGATTCAACAGTTAAGAATTTTTAAAATTGCTACTTGGCATTTAAAAAAACATTTTCTAAGATTCTATTTTTTTTAACATTCATTATTTAAGTTAATATCTAACATTCTATTTATTTAACGTTTTTTAGGTTGTCTTTGGATAACGCTAAAAGCAAAACCCTAAAAAGGAACATTTCTTTCGCATAGAAAATATTCTTGTATCAAAAATTATATTCTCACTTTACTGTTACAGACAAAGTAACATATCTTACAATTTTATTTATTTATGTATTGAATCAGTCTGCATTTTTCCGAATAAAATGGATTCTGCATTTCGTTTTCAGTACAGTATTGTAAAATGGAGGTTTAACTACACAATTAAATATTTAAAGTAAATTGTTACTTAACATTATATATTCAAATTATTATTCTGAAGGTTGTTTTTAGAAAATATTTGTTTGATTTCGATTAATAATCCCCAAAAAGAAACATTTTTTTCAAGAGTAAAAATGGTCTAGTGTAAAACATTAAATTTTTAATTCACTATCATAGATACAGTAGCTACTTAGTAGGTATATTATTCATTTAGTGCATTTACTTTTTCTTGAATGAAATCTCTTAAGTATTCAGATTTCCGTATTTTAATAAGAAACAGAATTTTATCTTTGCAAAAGAAAAAAAAAAAAATCGTACTTTTGTTGTATATTTCTAAATTTTTAGAGCAAAGTATGATTAGAGGAGGAATAGCTGCACAAGTTTACATCATTATTGGAGATTTTAAGTATCTGAAAACGCAGATTTATTCTGATAATTTGACAGTAGACAAAGATGCTTAAAAATATATATATGACCAGAAATGGCTTTAACTCAGTGTCCTGCGTTTCAGGATTTTTCATATGATATTGCACCTTTTTAATGGGTGCTAGGTCAAGTATAATGGGCTATAAAAAGAGGATTTATAAAGGTAATTATAAAATGAACATTATAAAGGAGATAAAGATAGCCTTTAAAGTTCAATAAATTTCTTGGAATTGCTTAGCATTTCAGCTGCCAATGAGCCGGTGTGTAAATCAAATAGAATGAGCTAAAACTAAGTCAATAGAGATCGAGTTTTAAAGGCTTTTCGATTTTCTAAATAGGTATTTAATATCTGCTTTAAAGCAACAAGTGCTTTCTTTGTTTTATGGGAATAATAATTTAAAAGGCATGCTAAGTAGCTTTTTTTAATACCGTGAATTGTGTTTCAAATCTGTTGCATGCAAATATAATGTTGTTTGATGTTTTTTTTTTTGCTCTATATATTTCTCTTCTAATGTCACTTTTAACACCAAGACAACATAATTTAAATTTATAGGTGATTTATCGGTGAAATAGAGAGACAATCTTTTATTGTGAGGTAAAAATCAAATTGTAATGCACAACATAAAAAAGTAATATTTATTTATTTATTCTACAGTATGAATTACACGTAGTTGATGCTTCTTTGAAAATAGAATGTATGAACAATAGATAATATAGCCATTTGAGGAAATAATAATTTGAAGCTGCTGAATAAAAGGAGAATTTTATTAACGATTATATGTTTCATATACTAATTTGTCATTGAATGACTTTGAATTTTAGCTTTGTTGTGAGATGAGGGGGAACGATATGTTAATGAGATCATCGATTGAAAAGATCTTTTATATATAACTATGTGAAATATTAGCGGCTGTGTGCGTTACATATACAAAACAAAAAATCAATCTCCACCTTACACGTCGTGTAATTTGGAAGTCAGGAAGGACGTAACAGTTACAGACTTGGATTCATAATTTGATCTGGGGACACAAACCCTTCCCCACCACACCTTGCGCTCGCGCAATTTGAGAATCAAAACACTAAAGAAAAATCGGCCCATTTCAACACATATAAGTATGAAAAGACTAAATATGCAAATTATTAAAACTTGTTGTCTGATGAATTCATCACCGGTACTCCAGCGTATCACATCTTAACCTCCAATATGTATATATAGGTCTCTGATGGTCAAAATGTCTATCACATGTCTATTGAAGATATTTAAATCGACAATTGCGATGTCTCGCTCACGTAATGTCGAAACGTCTGTTGCATATCAGTTGAGAATATTTACCTTGGCAGTAGCAATTTCTTGTTGACTTAATACCAGAATGTCTGTTGCAGGTCAATTGATGATATTTAACTAGACAGTAGCAATGGCTCACAAACGGATTTGTACTTGTTACGGGTATACGTTAGAATTTAGAAGAGATCTTGTCAATGGATTGAAAGAGACTGAATGGACAAGTTTTGCGCAACATTTATATGACTGCATGTGAATATTGCTCGATTTTTGGGTGGGACAAGGTGCACAGATTAGACGATACTGTCAAGAGAAGATGAACGATGGCAGACATCGAGTCAGAACGGCAGCAATCAACCCAAGGCTTCAACATTACAGAAAGACATAATGGGAATCAGAGATCGACTGCACCATATTCGTCGCTATCCGCCATCCGCCTTGTAATTCACACTAACAGTGCCATTGACAGACTCCTAAGCAAGTGCAATCTACGCTTGCGCTGATCTTTACGGAGTTTCTCCTCACACCTGTACACCTCATAAATAAGGCGAATAATTTTTGGTTACGAATTGAAAGAACACTAATTAAATTATCTGATTTTCCTTCTTTTTCATTATTTCTAAGATAAAAAGTTTATTAAAAAATTGTAAAATCAATGGCAGTTTATTTATTTAAAGACTATAATAAATTAATACGCCTTTCGCTATGATTTTAAATAAGATAACTCTTAAAAATACTCCACTTTATGCTGTCTTGGATTTCCTTTTCTAGCTGAGAAAACTTTATAGTTCTAAAAAGTGATTTTAACTATTTTAATAGTAAGTATTTTGTTGTAATTTTAGTTAATCACCTATATCCCCATCAAATGTAGCCATGATTAATCTGACTGTCACACAACATTATTATAAAAGATAAATTTAAAGCGAATTGGCTTGGGCATTTCAAATCTAGGTATGGATTTAAGGAATAGGACATCCAGGTGGAAGAACTGTAGGTTGAAACTGAAGCATTTGAGGTTTTCATAGGTTCATTTAAGAACATTATTGATAGGCAGGGTTACAAGAAAGAAAGCAACATATACTATACAGATGAAAGTAGTTTATAGTGGAAAAAAATACAAACCAAATTTGTTGTTCCTAACAATAAAATCTCAGCCCTTCGTTTTAAGTAAAAAAAAATCTACGCATCACTGCAACTGTATACGGAAATGCTATTAGAATGTACAGGATACCTCTGCCATTCAATGGAATAAGAGCACTGACGGTCACCTGCAGGAACCAATGGAATTTAGGGAGGTATTCAAGCATTTTTATAGAATGGTATAGCCGTATTTTCTCCCGAAGAAAAGAAATTCAGCTTACAAATGAGTATTTTGGATGCTTTTTGTTGTTGATTGACAATTTCGAAGTCATCCATCAAACCTTTTATTAGAAAGAGATAAAGATGTTTTTTCGCCTCTCAACGTTAGTTCAATCCTACAAGCTTCAAGTCACTGAAAGCTTGAAATGAAAATACAGGAAAGTATTGTTGCATATGGCACTGATCGAGGAAGAATATGAAAAGAACATTTTAGCAATTATACAATAAAAATGACTTAAAATATTCTACGAACATGGCAACAGAAATTTGGTTTTCTGACAAAGAAACTACGGAAACAAAATTTTGGAATAAGCTCCTTCCATAAAATGAGTCACCCGAGTCCTCATTGCAACTGAAGAGTCTTCCAAACAGTCAATTGGTATCAGAAGTTGATGGACTGATTCGAGAATCTTCAGGATTTGAAGAATGTGACTAAGAAGAATGCGACTAACGTTACATTCGAGTCAATAATGACAGGAATGTAGTGATGATGGCTGTGGCTATCAAGTACTGATGTACGATTAAACTTTACCTGTGTCATTGACGATCAAGACCCTTGCGACGACGACCGGGCTAAAAAAAGACCATCCAGTGAGATAGTTTTATGATATGAAATGATTCTAACAATAGGACGAATTTAATGCTATTAAATTGCTGCAGTTGAAATGTTTGCTAGATTAACTGGCAAAAACTTCTATGAATCTCAGCTCTGGAGAAAATGAAAATTTTTGACTTCATTTCCTAAGCTATATACCTATATTAATGGCTCTTTTAAACTTGTCAAAAAAACTAGTCATTTCTCTGTGTTATTTATAAAACGTGTTATGTAAAATATATACATTTTTGTGTTTAATTTCACTCTTTCTTTGTTTCATATTACACTTATGACTCTGATGCAAATTTTTTCGTAAATAAGCGACTATTCAAAAGATCAGTAATTCGGACATCCTCAATCCCTATTATTCCGAATAATTTATGCTCTACTACTACCACACACACATTTGTGTGGTATCATTTGTATTTCCTTTTAACTGACCTTATGGACATTCTTATGACGCTGTTCGATTCGAGAGCCTTAATTTACGAATTATGTAAATCAGCTTTGTTTTATATGATGCAGAATAATGAATAGTAAATGAGAGATTTGTTGCAAGTCACTTTTGTGAGGTGAACACAACAGACTTCCTAATCAGAAGGTAATTAACTATCACACAAGTAGATTAAATGCTACACGTTCTGACAGCAACTGTTTATTAAAACATTTAAAAGAATTCAAATAGTAGACTAGCATAAGCTGACAAACTGACAGCCAATAACAACGAAGAAGAAAGTACAAGATAGAGGAGGGAACCGGAAAACTTCAATGCGGTTCCTCTCTCCGCTTGTTTTTTCAGTGCTACTTGAAAAAGTGGGTAGCATAAAGAATTGAGTTCACTTCAACTTCGCATCACTTCAGCTGGCTTGCCTTTCCGAAATAGTTGACTCATTCTCATAGTGGTAGAGTATCTAAAAACTTGCACTAAGAGCGATCACCAATCGCCATAGATACAGATAAAAGATGTTGATGCAATCATTGGAATAGTACAGAGATATAGATAGATAAAAAGGGCGGGGGGGGGGAGGTTTCAACAACGAGATAAGACGTGAGATTACGCTGATAAGAAAGATAGCTTATCGCTTGACGTTTAGAAATAGGAAATCGCACGATTGTTGAGACTGATTTCATTCCTGACCCGGAACTACGTTCAATATTAGTCAGATAAGTGAAACTTATATATATATTTTAGTTGAAGACACTGTCGGATTTTGTTCCTCTGAAACACTCACACTTATTTTTGATTTTTTTTTAAACAAGAATAAAAATAATTTAAAGATTTGACTCTCTGATTATTTGGACTGACTCTTGGCTGTGTGAACTGTATTAAGTTGTGATGGCTCACACGAGTACGGGAAAGTTGAGAAGTTGGGGTGTCACCGTATATATATTCAGATTGAAAACAACGCTATTAAATGAAACAGGACAATTAAACAATCAAACAACCAATTAGTATAATAATATCATTTTTTTATATTACGAAATTAAAAATATAATGCCTCACGGAACAAAGGGAGCATATTCAGGTTTAGGACTGGCTTAAGTCTTAAAAAAAAAAATTTCCCCAACACAATTAGCTAGGCAATAAAAATTGATTTCTCCATTATATAAAAGAGAATTAAATAAGGAAGAAAAAAAAAACAAGAAAGAAAAACTAAAAATGCATTTGTATGCTAAAGAGAAAAGTTTTAAAACTCTTTCATTTAAATGATATGACTCATGCCCAATTCCCTATCAATGAAGTCAATCCTAGTTTCAATATAATACTTTATAAAACATTTAATTAAATTTATATATATGTATATATATATATATATATATATATATATATATATATATAAATTATATATATGTATATATATATGTGTGTGTGTGTGTATGAAATGTAAAACATTTAACTCATTAAAATTAGAAGAAGATAATTTAATATAAAAGAGAACAATTAAAATAGTATAATCTAAACGAGAGAAGGAGGAAAAAAAAAAACATAGTAAAATGAATAAATAATGGAATACCCAACAAAATAAAATATACGCACATTCAGGGGGACTGAATTGTGAAGTTAAAACATGTTCTATGGTACCACTCCTACCCAGTGTCTCTTGCTGGGCAAAAATTGGATCACTCCAAAAAGTAAAAAGTAATAGATTATGCAAAAGAAACGAGAAAAGAAGTGGAAAGATACCCTATTAACAAAAAATTAAAACATAACTTTCTAATCAAATTATTTAGATAAAAGCTTAAAACAAAAACAAAACTTAATCCAAGCTTGTAAAAAAATTGAAATCCATTTAAAATAGATATAAGAATTCCAATTCAAACCGATAAAGTGTCATGTATCCGAAGACATGTATGTATGTAAGTGGGCAAGATCTACAGTTAAAAAGTTTAAGAAACCTTTTAAATAAAAATGGGAAAACTTATAACGTTGCTTGAAAATTTGTCAGATGGAACAAAAACACGTCTAATGAATATTTCTTCCATGTTAATTATTGTTCATACTCAGTAGTCATTTCAAATGCATTGAAAGAGAAATTAAAACTGTATCAAATAAACAATATTCTTTTTTTTTGACCTAAGTGCACTTTAAAAATGTGTATCTATCTAATAAATTGTTTTAACAGTTAATTATCATAGAAACATTGGAATATGTTTTCCGAAAATAAGTGCTTTGTTAATTTTAGTGATATGAATTTTTCCAGATACTTTTTCACGTATTTCTTTGGGAATGCATTTTTGCTGATTAAATGCTCTGAGTTAATACATAAGTTAACTGTCTCTCGTATCCCACGGCAAAATAATGTACTGTGCTAGATTAGTTGTTGTATAAACCATTGTAAATATACTAAGTGCTTCTTAGGTATTAATCGTAATTAAATGAAATAGCCAAGCACTTAACCAATTAATTTGATTATAAGCTTGCGCTGTTGGAAGATTTTTAATGTGTTTGTCTTAGGAAAAAGTTTGAAGTGAAAGTATTGATCTCCTTTTCCTATTTTATTTCTGAAGGTAAATAAATTAGTCGCAGATATGTTTAATTGTTTCTCAGAAATGTTTACATATATCTAAATTACGATCCTCTTTATGGTTTTTTTTGTCAAGGACAAAAATTTTCCCACCGGTTGTAGCAAAATCTTAAGCGCTTCAATTCGTATTGAATGGAACAAAGTAACAAGTTCATTCTAATTTTCTCAGACTTAACCAGACTTTCAGGCGAACAGAAGCCAGAGTTGAAAATCTACGTATTTGACGCTCCGTTCGCTTTATTCAAGCCGAAGCTTTTGCTGTTAGTTTTTCTTAGGCCTTGTTTTCTTCATTTTTGTATCACAATCATTGTTGATAATATTATACAGTATATTTAGACAAAGACTGGTCATTTTCTATTTCGAAGATATTTTTCTTCAGGTTGTTCCTTCTTCGGTAATTCAAAAAATCTCTGATTTCATAGCGAAAGTTTGAGCTTCTATCTACCTTGATGATGAATTTTAGTTCGGTGTTGTAACATCCTGCCGGTTACGTTAACTTACAATATAGATGACGTTACCAAAAACTGTGCCTTCAAAATTTGCATAACCCAGCTGATATGATTAATATTTTGGTTGATATTTAGAGACAACATTTTGATTGATATTTTTAAGTTACATTACACGTGTCCTTGAAATTTATGTCTTACATTATGTTTTCGTGCTTTTAAGATGTATAGGGTGTTTCGAAACTCATGGTCAAAAATTTAAGCGATGATAGAAAACATCTAAACAAGCAATTTTCACTGCATAGGCATATCGACGTACATTAATTTGATTACTGTATTACTGCCTATGCATTTTGTGGCGAAAATTGCTTGTTTGGATGTTTTCCATTGCTTCTTAATTTTTTCCCGTGAGTTTCGAAACACCATGTATAATTTTTAGTGTACGAAAAAAAAATCTTTTAAGCAGTGTAGATCTGAAAACTTTCAACTTGTAATTAAATAAAATCATTAAGTTTAACAGTTTATATATTCCAAAAGTCATTCATCACAAAGAGCAGTATAGCAGAAACAAGCATATGCATATGCTAACCTAAAGGTTTTTATTATTTGTGCAATGTAAAGCGAAAAATAATTTTAACAAAAAAATTATTTTTTTATATCACATGTAAAAGAAATTTTAACCATACGTGAATCTAGAAAATGCATTATATGTAAGATATTACAAAAATAAATATTTGTAATCGGAGGATATTTTGAAAATTGGGAAAATGCATATTGTCATCAACTGATTTAAGTAGCAACAAAAACTGTTATGGAATTAAAATAGTTGCAAAATATTGTTTTTTATAATTTCTGAAAAATCTAATATTAAAAATGTATCTGAATGGGCTTCCTGTGTCATACATAACTATTACAATTACAGTTAAATCATTAATTAGCTGAAATTGTAAGCTTGTTGTTGTATTGTGTATTTTTAAGCAAAAAAATTAAAAAAAAAAAATAAATAAATAAAAAGAGTATTCTTCGAGCAGACGTGCAATGAATATATATATATATATATATATATATATATATATATATGAAGAGCTTCTTAATAATTTTAAATTTGTCAATTTTGATTGAAATTAATGTATGATTGCAAATAAAACTTAAATTAATTAATGCATGGTCGTGCTTGAAATTAATGCATGGTCGTGAATTGGAAATTCGGAAAGTGATATACCAGCTCAGGCGGCAACTTTTGAATTTGAAGCTGAATTAAAATTACGAAAATTTTCCCTTGTAGCTCTCGTAGAACTTTTATTGAAATGATAATTCAAATAAAATTAAATATGTACATTCGTACACGATTCTTGCTTATTTTGTAAGTTGGTTTTCATTGAGAACGTAGAATATATAGAAGTATAAGAAGATAGCCAAAAAAGATTAAGGAGTCTCAGAACCCTCAACTTCAAAATTTTCGATTGTTTGAAAAAAAAAATGTATGTTATAATAAAAAATTTTCTGAACATTTTAGTGACAACGATTTAATCATATATCAGTAATACAGAAAACTTCCAGGGTTATTGAGAAAAATTTAAACCTTATTTAACATTTTTTTTTATCTTTCAGCTTCAGCGTCATTTGTTTCCAAAACAAAAAAAATATTTTAGTTTGCACCCAGGATTTCTCAGAAATTATTTTTAATATGTTAATTTCAAATTTCATATTCATGTTCATAATATTTCTTATATGACATACAACAATTTTTAAACAATTTATATGAATTTTAATTCCATTTTTTTTTTTGAAATTTCATAATTTTCATAGTAAATGTAATAAAAAATTTTCCATTAAAAGTTTTTGAAACTACGTATAACATCAAAACTGAACTTTTTTTTTTCTTCGATGTAATATTATTTTTAACATTTGTCGATAATAAGATCTTCAGCTAACCTTTTTGGACTAATTTAAAATAACCTATGAAGAAAAAAATCAGATTAATCCAAAATGTTCCATTGAAAATAATTTGTTAAGGAAAATTATGAATATTATAACATACCATATATATTAACTATTAGACGGAAGAAGTATTCGAAACTAATATTAAATTCGCTTTTATGAATATTTTGTCACAAAACACAAATGTAGCAAGAAAATTAATAAAATTAATTTGATCAGTAAATTATAAGAAATTCCTTATTCTGAAGTGATTAAAATTTAAAGCGACCGTTTTGATAATTTGAAAATAGTTTGAAAAAATTGAAATGATACTGCAATTAGCAATTTTTTAAAAAAGTACGAGCAATAATTTTAAAGGGAGAACCACAGAGAATATTATCAGCTAAGAGGTGTGTATGTGTTTTAAATTAAATAACCATTTAATTTCTTTTCAAATACTTTATTAGAAATTAATATTTCACTCTTTTTCCTTTCAAATAAAAAAATATACAAAATATTTTCTAATTATATTATTTTTTTATTAAGATACTTCTTTTCCTGTGAAATACAATTGATTAGAGGTCACAAATTTAGAAAATGAATAATGGTAATTTTTACATACTGAATTACCTCTCTTCCGTTTTATTTTAAGATTTTGATTTTTTTTCCTTGTAAGAAAGGATTGTATATCCGGTGGACATTAAGTGTAAAGACAGTCATAGTCACTGGTCGTTATGGGCTCAATAAAAATTATCTTTAGTGTATAAGACATTTATTATTTGGTTTTAATTACACACGTACAACATTTACGTGCGTAATTTAAAAATACACTAACAAAGGGATGGCTTTTCACTACTCGCTAACTCATAGTGAGCTTGTTGTTTATTGACGCGTCACTTATTTTGGCTGGGCACTAAAGGGCGCCTTTGCTGCTTGGACTATCAGAATACATTTATTATGACAAGAGTGGTTACAAAATTATTTTTATGTAATAGCTAATAAAATTTAACATATTATGAATATAATGCTAAAACTTCAAAATAAATTTAAACAGGGAAACATACTAATGAACCCATTTATCTTATAGCCGAAAAATACCTTCTACTTGTAAGAATACAAGCCTCCGTTAAGAAAGTTGAATTAATGTTTTACAGATTCGGATTTTCGCATTGTTAAATATGCGCAAAAATTCCGATATAACTTTCATAAAACTATTTAGTTTAATAATAATATAAATTAATAATATAAACATTGCAATTAAAACTTGATTTTGCTTTAACCTCATTCATTTTATTTAATCTTTCGGTTTGTTATTTATATAGAGGAACTTTTCTGATTGTTAACTCTATGCAGAGATAACTGAATGAAAAATAATTTTGTTATTAGTGTCTTAATTTTATTTGACGTAAGTGATGCATTTCGGTAAAAGTATGAATATGAGGTAGAAACATTTGAAAAAAAAAATAAATAAAAGTATGTATACAAACAAAGTTTTTGACCACTGTCTCTCCTGATTATAACTAAGAAAGCTATTAAGTGCTTCACTATAAAATGAAACTTTTTTTCCTCAAGCAAACTTCGGAAATGAATATAAGTTCTCTATAAGAAGTAGAATCGATTGAATAGAATTAAATCTTATTTTCAAAAGGAAGTAAGAGATTCCAATACAATCATCAGAATGCAAAATATTTATTATGATAATTTTGATAGCTATAATCATCAGAGAAGGTTATGGCTATTTTCATAAAAAATTAATAATAAATCCATGGTGGTAAGCATTGAAAAATATTTTATTATCATATATGACAGCAGATTACTATGACTGAAAATATTATTTTGAACTTTAAATTGAAAATATTATTATGCTTCCAATCTTGGAATTATTAATATTTAATTAGGAAAAGATAAAGATGGACACACAAAGTAATTTTCAAATTCTTACAGGTGATCTGTTAGCACTCATAATGAAAATCCACTTATATTGAATACCCTGCTAACGCAGACTTTCTGTAATACGATTACTATAACAAAATAATGTATTAAGTTTATTTCGAGCTGTGTACTCGTATGTGTTACTGTTACAAATAATAATAATGATTACCAGAATAAATAAACAATAAATTTGGTGTGATAAGCATTTGAGGAATGGTCTCTATTTGTAAATTTCATGGGCAAAATGTTTTATACATTCTCTGCTTCTGTCAACATTGAAAATAAACTTAACATATAATCCCATTTTTTTTTCGGAAATCTAGGATCCCTTACACACTATTGAATAAGTATTCAAAAAGGCACACTAAGTAATAGTAAGACACTCTGGGGCTTTCAACAAGCACGTATAAAACATTGCTCTTGGGAGAAGAGAACATCTTTTCGAATCAAATGATGCTTCATTCTTAATGAAGCATCGTCACGAGAGTATTAGATAATGTGAAACCATCTCACTCTGATGCCTCAACACATCAATAAATTGATTGTAATGGACCTCAGTAAGTCTATATCATATTAACGAAGAATTGAAAGTGCTGTTTGGAACCCTGAGGAATCATTCTTAAAGGTATCTGCAATTTTGCAATGTGTGTGTGCGTGTGTTACCTTTACACCAGATTGATCATATCTAACAATGACCTTTTCAATAATATTTATCATTTAAAGGGCATGTTGTTTCTAGTAATGGCGCATTAAAATATTGTTGGGATTGATATTGATTTAAGAAATGAAATTCAATTAGTCCATCAGATAAAATTAATTTGACTTTTAAGACGTTTTCTTGTTGGGAAGTATGTTTACCACCACCCACCGTGCGCTGTTTAAAAGTCACTTTGTACTTTTTAATAGCATGCTGTTGTTTTGAGAAAATGACGTAACAAAAATGCATGGGTATAAAATAAAAAATACACGGTGTTAGGTTCTAAAGATTGATATTCTAATGCATTATGATTATAATTACATTTAGTTTGCTTTCAAGGTATATTTATATTGGTAAGATATATTTAATTTAATATTTTATCGTCGACTTTTATTTTAATATCCAAACAGAATATTATTGCCTACTTTAATAATTTAGCGTTTACTCTTCGTTTAATATTTAACTTAATATTTAATTTTTATAGCAGAATAGTCTGTGGTTTTTTTTTTATATTTCTTTTTGCTGTTAACTTGGCAACGTTTCTGAACTGAAAAATGTTTTGCATGGGAAAATAAAAATGCATCAAAATTTTTTGAAGGTATTTTCTTTTCTTTATAATAATTGATTTTGTGGATAACGGGGCTCGGAAGTACTCTTACTATACGCTAATTGATATTCATCTTGAATAATTCTACTATTTTGAGAACATTATTGAAAAAAACACTAGGACAAGTTGAAAGGAAGTTAGCATAGACAATCTCAATTTTTTCATTTCTTTCTTCCATCTTTTGCTGTTTCTTTATCTATTAAAGTGGTATTTTTTAAAACAATGCTTCTTTTTATGTTGCACAACATGTTAAGAGAAAAAAAATTATAAAATATTATCTTCTACCTCACATGCTCATCTCTATTGCTTACAATTGATGAGGTAGGTAAGTACACTTCCCACGGTATTAGAAAGGGTTAAATTACTCAATATTATTAAAACAGTGGCATATTTTGTAGAAGTTAGAAAATGTAATTAATAAATTAATTTTTGAAATAAATAAATAAAATTGCGCATTAAATATGCATTACTTACTATGTAAAGGTAATTACAGAATAGGGCAATATGCTTTGTTTATAAATAAATCATTTTAATAAGAAATCCTCCAAAAAGTGTGAAATTTTAATAATAATACTGTTAAAAATAGCTTATCAGGAAAAATAACATAGGAACATAGGAATAACATACATAACATAGGAATAGATTTTAAGTACACAACATTAGTTTGAATAAGACACATACAGATTTAAAAAAAAATCTCATTCCCCTCTTAATTGTTTTAGAATAAGAACAGCAAAAAATAAATAATTTGACCACATAGCTAGGATTTGTTAGATTTATATATGAGTTTGATATAAATAATAAATTAAGACTGCTTTGGTTTGGACATTTGTTTTGCGGGAAATAAAAATGCGTTCGTTCGACTGATGATAAGTTCTGGACACAAAGATGGTCACGACTGCAAAAATAACACAAATTATTTTAAATGAAATAATTCACACAGTAAGTAAATAATTTTAAAAAGGCTGTGGAAGCCCAATACACATTCCAACTGCGAAAATTCTAATACAACAACAACAAAAAAAAAGCAACTAGACCTTCCATAGGTCAGAACCAGAGCTCATTCTCTTGTTCGATCTTCCTCAGCTGGTTTTCCCCCAAACGATTTCAGCACTTCTTTAGTGTTTTATTACGCGGTCGCCTCGGCAGCACAATGGTTAATGATCTTTAGACTTTTTTTTCTTCTTTCTCTCGGATCCTTACTGGGGATGAAAATGTTAATAAATAAATGTATAAAACAGCTGTATTTTTTAAAACTTCTTTGATCAATAATGAAGGATAACAAGAAATTAAATAAAGCATTCATTTTTTGTTGGTATGATGAAAAGGAACATCATGGAACTTTAAGACTTTATAGTATTTAGAATGAGATTTTACATCAATAAATACAAACAAGCAAAATAACAAATTAAGTGAGATTATGATAGACCTTCAGCCCTATGTATAATACTTATGGACATATGTACTATGAAATGAAATAAATAATTTAACAAATGTAATTAAGTTTCTGAATTTTGATTTCTAACACATTAAAGATGAGTTCATCCGATTGACGGTAAGTTCTAGAAACAGCGATGACTACTGAACTAGGATAATACGATTTATTAAAAAAATATTCACAAGTGAAATAAAACAGGTTAAATTAATTTAAAGGGGATGTGGAAGCCGAATGCACATAAGAATCAAAATCAATCCATGTTGAAGAAGTCAACTGCGAGAATGTGAATTATAGCCAAAGCCTTCAACCTTCCAGAATCTCTGTAGCCATTTGAACTGATCTTGTTCCATTTCTTCAGTTTGTCATCTGTCAGTCACAGTTACAGAATCTCATTTGAGGCTTTTCTAGGTGTCGCCTCAACAGCTTAATGGTAAACGGTCTTTAGATAGTTCTTCGGAACCCTACAAAAAACCCTGCTCATTAAGAATTAAATTTTAATTAATAAGTCATATTTAGAGAAATACTTCAAACATTTGATACTTAAATAAAACATGAAAAGTTTTTTCTTTTCCTTTGTTGCAAAACAAAATATCTATGAAAGAATTTTGATTAGTTAATTTATAAATTTTAAAATTCTTACTTCTCAAACTATCTCATTATTTAAATTTCTGATTCATTGTCTGACGTATAAATGTGTTTTAAGAGGAAAAATTATTCGAGAATTACTCTTATAGAGTAAAATTATTACAGAGCTTGGCTCTTTAAAGATATTTATTATCCATGAATAATTTAAGTTATTTGTAACATATGATTTATAATAACAATGAGAATATTTTTCGTTAATATAGTAAATAAAACGACTGTAAATAATAAATAATTTATTTCAAAAATATTATTTAAATGTGTCAG
The DNA here is from genome assembly GCA_019974015.1 of Nephila pilipes. Classification (NCBI taxonomy): domain Eukaryota; kingdom Metazoa; phylum Arthropoda; class Arachnida; order Araneae; family Nephilidae; genus Nephila; species Nephila pilipes. Next base: position 85,409 of record BMAW01094349.1, read on the forward strand.
CATTATTAAAGATTAATAATATACATGAATATGTTAACAAGTTTCTGATCTAAAAGCTAGAGAAATATCGCTAAAGCAATAATTTTCATTTATAAATATGTAACGACGATTTTATTGTAACTGAATTTACTAAAGTGTGAATATAGGTTATTAAGTTGAACTTTTTGTTGTTTTAATTCAAATCTAAATAGTAAATGTTAAGGCTTGCTGAAAGCACATTTAATTCAAAAATTTTATTTTTGCAATATTTATTAGTTTATAAAATTTTCATATATGTAACTACATTTCAAAGGAATTACACCGTATCTTAAAGGCAATGCAATGTTATACAGATATTTTAAGATCAAGACTTAGACTCTTTATTATATATTTAAAAACATTGTATTGTACGGTATAGGGATTAATTTTAAACAAGGAGTAGTTACTGTGTAACGTTGGGCTATTCGCGGTTTTCTATTAACTAACCACGGGGATTCTTTTTTGTAATTTGAATTACATAAGGGAACTCTTTGCCAACAAAATGAAACGTGATTAGATACATTAAACATGTAAACAAGTGTAATGAATTGCATAAGGTGAAGTGATACAAAAGCAAAATAGAATTGAAAGAAAAGAGAAGGAATACAGAAGATAATAACAAGCTAACAGATGTTTGTAAATTGGCAAGAATCATTGTAATTAATCGTTCATATTGAAAGTGGTTAGAAGTGACACCAGGTTAGAGTAATAGGAGTTGAAGCTGTTATAAGCAGGAAGTGTTTGAATCAGAGCGAGTGAGTTGATAAGACTTTATTTTTAGAATATAAACTAGGATTAACTGAGCTAAGAGGATTCGAAAGAGAGAGAGAGAGAGATCTTGCATATTCATTGTTAGATAATAAACTGCATTGTCTTTCTCTTACGTATCTTCAATTGGAATTTTGAATACATTGAATATTTAATTACACTTCAAGGTCGCAGCAGAGTTAAATAATGAACGAAATACGATTTGAAATGATATCGTAAGATATAATGCACAGATTAGCACATGAATAAATTGCATCAATTCTACACCTAAATCTTACGTAAACATGTTGCTCCGATACATCTCTGAAATTAAGAGGACAATTGAATTGTTCGAAAATGCCTATCATCATCCACTAACTTCATTTTGTAAAATGCTGAAGCCAAATCCTCTTGAGCAGCTAGAAATGGTGCATGTTGTAACTCATAGCTTTTTCCTAAACGCATTAAGGCAGAGTTATGGACCCACCATTTCCAGACTTGGTCAATGAGTGGAATAATACTTTAGCAAATTACTTCAAATAGCCAGTGAGCAGACGTGAACTAATAGATATGTGAGAATTATGTCTTTCATTTGGTCCCAAAGGCCATTCTTCAGTCGAGAACCTTTCTCAAACATTAATCCATTTGCGGTAGATCAGTAATTTTATTTGGCGCCGCGTTGTTTAGGTTGCAAAACAAAAACTGCATGAATTTCTGTTGGTGAAGTAGTACATATAAAACAAGGAAAGGAAATTAAAACAATGAATTCTATATTATAAATGTGTGTATATTGAAAGATTATATGAGGAAACATAGGAATAAAGTTTCTATATTACAAGGAAAAAATATTTTTTTATGTTGCATCATACTAATAAAATGGAACATAAAAATAAGAAATGTATATGCGTTTGTGTATATATAATGACTTAATTAGTTATAGCAGCAATAATGAGATATGAGCAAAAGTATAGGAAGAAAGAAGGGGATACGGATTTTTTTTATTCGAATATTTATCGGCACAGATTATGAAAATTTCTGATCGATATTTATTAACATACATCAGGTCAAGAATCAATTAGAAAAAAAAAAAAAAAAAAATAAGAACTTATAATGTAATAAGTAATTATTACAAAACGTTTTTGAATATTTAATCATAAAGAAAAAAGAAATATAATATCGTGTTTCAGAAAACTGATAAATAGTTATTATGTATATGCAAATTATACTAATACACGTATTATTTGTTTTGAGAGTGATTTCGAATGACGATTAAATAAATTAAAAATGTTAATCAGTTTTAGTTACAAAACAGAAAAAAAACGACAAAAATAATTAGTATAATTTCTATTTAAAAATTACTTATAAATGTTATTGATTTTTAAAGCATCTTTAGTTTAATTTATTTTTTAATTTATTTATTTTTAATTTATTTTTTAATTTATTTATTTTTAATTTATTTATTTTTAATTTATTTTCAATTTATTTTTTAATTTATTTATTTTTAATTTATTTTAATTTATTTAAATAAATTTATGTTGTTAATACTGCGTAACTTTTTTAAAACTCATTTTCTAATATTTGAAATTTTGGGAGTTTTATCTTGGTGATGTATAATTTGCTGGTATTGAAGCAATCTTAAGATGTTCAGAAATATATATAAATAAGTTTCATTAACAAAAGAGTGAAAAAATAACATTATTATTTGTATAGTTTCAGTTTAAAAATTGTGAGCAAAGTTGATCGATTTTCAAAGCACAATAATTTTCAAACTTTTACATAAATATTATATAATGCGAATTTATTAAAAGCTAATTTATTATTTATTTATTATTTAATGCTAGTTTATTATTATCCCTTATTGCAAATTTTGGGAATTGGACCATATATTTTGACGGAATTCAGGTTATCTAAAAACATTATTAAATGGCTTCCATGGACGAAGAATCTTTGCGAAGACAAATGAGGATTAAGAGGATATTTTATTTAAATAAATTCCAGTAATTTAAGATAGACTACTACACTAAAAATTGGAATTTCAACCAA
>BMAW01094349.1:88322-147441 GCA_019974015.1 Nephila pilipes
TTCTGAAATTGTCTTTATCTTTAAGTGACAATTACTGAAAAATAAATTACGAGGATTTCATGTTAGACAAAACATATTCTTATTTTAAAGGCAAATGTGAAAAACTCAAAAACCTAATATTATGCAATTTATCATGGTTTTTTTATTATTTAGAACTCACGTTCTCAATATTTAATTCTTTTTTTCATATTACGTTTTTATTTTATACAATCAAATAATTATACACCGATAAATACAATTTTATATATGAGAGAAGTAGTAGTAACTTCCGATCATAATTCTTAAAACCTTTCACAAATCGTTCAAATGGAATTATTATAATTTGGAACTATATAAATAAAATTAAGTCCTTAATTTTTGTCATAAATTTGAACAAAAGATTTGAAATAGATATATTGAGTGAAAATTAAAAAAAAAAGTATTTATATTAAATATATAGCGAGAACTGTTGTATATTTTTGCAAATTACTTTGGTAGACAAAGTTTGAAATAAAATCTCTTATGAGTTCTGTTCCAGGATTCTTAAAGAGTTTTAAATCATTGAAATGAAATTACTTTGATTTGGAACTACATAAATAAAATTAAGTCTCTAATATTTCAGAAATCTGAACAAAAGATTTAAAATAGATGTGTTGTACGAAAATTTAAAAAAAATGTATTAAATATACTCCAAGAATAATTGTATTTTCCCAAATTACGCTGGTAGCATGCATGAAGGCAAATATTAAAATAAACCCTTATGAATTATTTTCTCCTTTATAGTGAAGTCTTTTGAACTTTAAATCTAGACATAAATGGGGGGAATATTTTTGGTTTCTCCATCCAGTGGAAAGATGTTATGAAAACTTTCAAAGCACACATGAAAGTGCACTGTAAAACAGTGAAGCCCATTAAGTTCTGATTTGACATTCACTTTCTTGTCCGGGTGCTTTTATAAGAAAATTAATCGTCTTAAAAGGTATCGGGTACGAATTTGATGACACAAAAGCATTTTTGAATCATTCAGCTGAAAATAACTTTCCAAGATTCTACTGAATATATTTGTTATCTTTGAGAGAGGGTTTGTAAAGAAACAAACATTTAGTATTTGAGGATTTAGTTATGTTTTTATTTTCTCCTATGTAAGGTTCTATATAAATTATTTATTACATTTTCATTTTTAAAAGGTTGGTTCTTCAAAACGTTGTTTTATAGCTTTAAGTTAAAGTTCTCACACGAAGGCTTTTGTTAATATGTGTTGACAAGTTGTTTTGAGAAAATAGCAACAATAAAAATACGTGGGTATAAAATAAGGGATACATAGTGTTAGGTTCAAGAGATTGACATTGTAATACATTATAATAATTACATTTAGTTTGTTTAAAGAGAACGGATAAGTGAAGTTTGAGCAAAAATTACTTGATTGAAAATTGAGTTTTACTTTTTCATATCATTAAATAGCATTAACTATCTTTCTAACGATGTGTCTCAGTTGTATACCAAAGGAAACCAGGCAATGGAATTTTCATTTTTTTTAAAAGCTCTTCTCATCGTATTGACCATTTAAAAAGCTGATAAATATAAAAAAATCTCTCTCGTGACGACATCACTTGACCGAGGTTCAAAATTATGAGGTCCGTCGCCAATAGCCCATGTTTCTCCTAGTGCGACATTAATAAAACCGACCAAACAAACAAACGAAAAGAAATAAAATCTCTTGACGTGGCACCTCATTTAATGCTTTACATATATAATTATCTCAGTTTAACTTTTATAATTTTCTTACGATTGAAGAATTGGCAAATGTACGGTTAATTGCAACTGTTTCTTACAGTTTAATTGTTCTTTGCGTTATTATTTAAAATAGGGGATAATAGTTTTTGTTGCTCCATATCTCATAAAAACTGTCAAACATTTTAAAATATTTTTCGTGTATCCGGGCTTGTACACTTAGATTACGCTATGTTTTCTTTAGAAAGAAGTATTTTATTCGTACAAAAGAGTTAGTTTTAACTTATTTAGAATGCTACGAAGTAAAAGTATATTTAAAAAAAAAGGAAAAATGTTGGAAAGGCAACCATCAGTGATATTGAGACTGTTATTGAATCAAATGATAATGTTGGAACTGTATGTGAAAAACGTAATGGGAGTATATTTGTGCAAGTTAAAAGGGGGATATTTGAATACATCAGAATTACAGATCTTTTGGAAATACTGGATCCCTTCAAAAATACTGCAAGATATTTGGTTTGAATACTTTCATTTGCTGTCGAATAATGAAATCCAAATCATGGACTCTGTGAAGTTAGATCTGAAGGCTAGTGTGGATTTCATCGTGTCCAAGCAAAAGGCGAAACATATGACCACGCCAAATATACGAATGCGCTTCTACTAATAATGGAAGCAATGTAATTTGTATTTAGAGATTTGGCAAACCCATATCTGCTAAGAAAATGTCTTTATGGGAAAACACAGAATCATAATGAATCTGTGCACATTGTCATCTGAATTCGTGTTCTAACAATTGCATTTGTGACCATCTGGACAAAATGCTTTGTATTTCTACACAACAAAGGTTAAATTTCTTTTGTTATTTTTTTAATTTTAGACATCGCTCTTTTTCCTTCTGAATAAAAACATAATGCAATCCTTGTTAACTCTCGGTAGTTGAGGTCCTTGGTCGCTGAATCTCGAGTTAAATGAACCGCAAGTTACAGAATTAATATAAATTGAATGATAATATAAGTTCAAACATCTATATGTGAATCTTATGCGTTACTTTTATGCTCTTTTGATGTTATTTTTAATTATTACCGAAATCCCTTTTGCAAGAAATACTCATTATAACTCTTAAAATTCGACCAATGAAATTTAGCTGAATGCACAATTAATATCACTGACCGCGAGATTCTGAAATTAATTTCTTACAAATAAATAAATAAAATTGGAAAATTTTAATTTCCGAAAAATGATGATTCATATCCAATCCATGCATTCGAACTCAAAAAATATGAATAGAAAGTTCAACTGCCTCTGTCCCAAACTTTCAAAGGATGTGTTTTAATCATAACCTTTTGTTCCTCTCTCTGAGTCTGATTTTTTTGATCTTTTTTAGGAATGAAAGTCATCGTCTGCCCTTTAGAATCATGGGATTTATGGCCATTCATCGCCTCTCTCCTTATCGCAGTCTCGCTTATCGCCTTTGATCTTTTTTTGCTTTCTTTTATTTTGTTTAGTTTAAAAACTATTTGTCTTAAATGTTTCGGGCGTTTCATTTCTTCCAAGGTTAGTGTACTGTTTCATTCTCCCCTATCTGAATCAGGCTTCTGCTTGTTTATATTTGTATCTTTCTTTAGACTTATCTTCCTATATCCCTTTTTGGCTTATTTCATTTATGTCTGGTTTCGTAAAAGAATTTGTATCCAACTCCAATGCTTCTTCTTTGATCATTTTTAGGTGTTCAAACAGCATTTCATTTTTCTTTTTCTCATGTCTCTAATTTCTTTGATTCGAAGTAAATGTTTGCTTTTGCAAATTGGAACTTCATTGTTGATTTTTTTTGCGATGTATAGATTTTTTTTTTGGAGTTTGATTTGAATTTAATAACGTCGCATCAGAAAAAACACGAGGGCTATTGGAAATGGATCTCGTTATTTTGAATCTTGGTCAAGTGGCCAGAGCTGGCACCTTCCTCTTCTAATTTCCACACCCCGCCACGGGAGGATTTTGAGTCTCGACAGTTTTAACTTGCACCAAACCTAGCTACGCTGTATAAAAATGGGGGGAAATCGTTATTGTCTTCTCTTAACAGGAAGTATTGGCGTCTTTTAAAAAATGTTTAATTTGGATCTCATAAAAAGGAAACCACAGTAAAACCGCGAGTTAACGAGGTACGAATGCTTCTTATTTCAAAGCCTTCAATTTGCGAAGTATATAAATTATGAGCTCAACAATATAAGCATTTAAATAAATTTATAATGCATAACATTTGATGCACAAAGTATAAATTTAAAAAAAAGGTAAGTAGTTTTTAAACTCTACTATAGCTCATATTGTCGATGATGTCACATTCCAGTCAAAATGAAATAAATTCTTAAGACAGCAAGTTTCAAATACATTTTAAATTGTTACAAAATGACAATGCTTCATTTAAATATTCCGCCTTTTATTGGGAAAGTAAAGTCTATCGAGGAAACTTTTCATACAAATGTCGCTGTTTAACTTGTGAAAATGTTATTACGAATCAACTCTGACAGTTGCTCCAGTTCTTTCTCACGTTCTAAGAAAAGCAGTGCATTGAAGTCTTTTGAATGTTGAACGAAACGTTTCAAAGAATCTATTTGCTTTCTTGATGGAAGTAAGAAAGAAAGCAAATCGTACCTCTTAAGGCGTATGTAAGCGGACTTAAAATGCATGGATCCATTAGACATTCATCATTTTATACAGAATCTAAGCAAACAAATCGTGCACAAAATTTTAATTCAGATTCTTATACAATAGAATTTTCTCAATTAAGGAATTGTAAGAGTCTTCCATGTTTGAATACTATTTTTTTTTCGTTTGAAAGAACCTTTTATAGAACAATGGTATTTAATCTTCCTCTCTAATTATAGTTTCCATTTTGTTTCTTCGAAAATTTTAAAAGGATAATTTTTCTTCCCTTCATTGCCCAAAGACTGAAATTTGCTTAAATACCTATGTATAAACTGTAATTAATTTTAACAATGTAACGAAATTCATAAATCTATTTATTTAAAATTAGGAAGAAATAAAGAGTAATATGGTGTATCTATTTTTAAAAATATTTTATTTTTATATATTTGAAAGAAAATTTTACTTTTAGTTGTTTAAAAAAGTAAACACCATCATTAAATATAAATCTTTGTTATTACTCTGTATAAGTGATAAGTGATATTTAAAAATTTAATTACAATTATATGTGCTCAAAAAATTTTGGAATCTTGAATTCCCGGATTTGTTTCCTCTCTCAGGGATTATTTTTCTAGAAACATTTTAGATACTTAAGAACATAAAATAATTTTATTAATTACTATTACAACCGTTTTCTGCAACATCTCGAAATCATCAAATTTATTTTTCTTTTAAGTTCCCCTTCAATACTCATATTAAAAAAATAAATGAACTGCCCTTTCCCATTATCAGCCAAGTTTTTTGTAAGTTATGATTCCTCTCTTTTACTGTCTCATGTTTCCAACGATTCCTGAAATATCTAAAAATTGAAGGAAGCTCAGAAACACATATCTTGCAGTGGTTAATTATTTTGTCTCAAAATTTGAACATTCTTTTTACATTCTTAACTTATATTTCCCCACCCTTTCCCCTTTTCAATTAATGAAATTAACTCTTGGAATTCTTGTTGTACAATGCTGTTGAATTATGTTTTATAGCTGAAAGAGTTTTTGCCAACTAACATTCCTAGACAATTTGCCCATTAATTCTTTTGTATCATCTTGGAAATTTATGATTATAATGATTTATATGTAAATATTAAAAAGTTCTTAAATATTACAGGTATTATTTTTGACATATTTTATAATATTTTTAAATAGCATCGTGTTTAAAATAGGCCTTGTTTCAATTATTTGATCAAAAGCTACAAAGAGTTTAAAATGTTTTTTTAAAAATTGATAAAATAGTAAAAAATATTTAAAAAAATTTAATTTATTGAATTATAAAAAACAGAGTTAGAAATATTTTTCTTATTATAGTTTTTTTCTAAGTTAAATAATGAAAATTAAAAGGCCAATAATTTTTCACTTTGCAAAATATTTTCATGATGCATAAAGTTTTTTTTTTGTTTGAATGGTTATATATATATATATGTATAAGATAAAGCAATGAATTTTTAATTAAAAAACATAAAAGTAAGAGAACAATTAAAATCCAAAATCAACAACAAAAAAAACATTTATAGAACTAAGTAAAATTGAATCAAATTTGAAATTAAGAGATGAATAAAAATTGAATCAAATTTGAAACTAATTTGAACCAAAGAATAATTCGAATACCCAACAAAACAAAACGTGCATATTCAGACTGGGGACTGAATTGTAGGGTTAAACTAGTTCTATGGTACCAACCCCCTACCCCAATGCATCTTGTTGGGTAAATATGGATTACTCCAAAATTCAAATTGTAATTTAAAGAAAAGAAACAATAAACTAAGAAGAAAAACTTGTATATATAACATATATAACTGCTGTATATGCTATGTACTATATATATAGTACAATCATATACCTTTATATCTATATAATATATATATAAACTATATATGCTCTCTTTCTCTATATATATATATATATTAAGTTAATTTTAATGATATATTTAATTAAAACTTTTAGTGATATTAAGGAAAGGGGGAGTCTTTTTAGTTTTAATGAAAAAATTAATTTATATTTTAAAACATTTAAAATTAAAAATAGTTATATATAGCATTTTGCAGCCAAGAATCAGGTTCCTTTTCTTCAAAGCTGAAAAAGTAAATTAATATTTGCTCTATGCTAACTTCTTAATTACATTCTTGTTATCTTAAGACGACGATGAAATTGTGGTTTGAGTTTAATAAGAAATTCAGCAATGTTATTTTTTTTTTTGAAAAAAAATTGCTTCTGTTTATATATTTAAGTCAACAAAAAATGTACTGAATATGATCTACTTTTGTAATTTAATCGATTGGTAAGATAACATAAAATGGGGGAATTATTACAAACACATTCTCTATAAAATATATAACTAATTTATATCAATATTTAATTTTCAACGATAACTTTCTAACTAAGATCTTAAGTTCTTTAATATTATTCTACTTAAAACCAAAATTAACGATGAAATTTTATATGACATTGCATTGTTATTTTCTTTTAAGTGATTATATTTTTTAATAATGTAAATTTTAATGAAAATTCAGATATGTTCGTAATAATGTAATTGAAAGTTTCTGATCTTTTTCTTTTCAATTAATTATCAGAATAACCCACAAGAAAGTGAAAAGAAAATCTCGTGCTCTGTCTCGAAAGCTGATAGGTACAAGAATTTCCTTCTGCAAATAATAAATCTTTCATCATAGGTTTCCATAACATGAGACGCATAAGCGGGATTGCTTGTTCTTCTAGGAGAATTACCCTTATAACAGAACTTTTAATTAATTGGCGATTTTCTTGGGTCTTGTATCAACTGTCCGTTTCTCTCTCAAGTAATTTCGCGTCCAAAAGATTTTCCTTCCATAATATGCCATTTTAATGAATAGTTAGGTAAAATGTCTTTCCTTTTTTCTCTGATATTCAGGTTTGTTCGATTTAAATTTGTTCGATTAATTTGTTCGATTTTTTTTTAAATGGACAAGAACAAAAAGAAAATTTCATTTACGATTGATTGAAAGGTATTTATTCTTGTAATTCTTTTTATTGGAGTACTTATCGAAATAAATTACATATTTTCTGGTCTCTTCAATTATTAGAGGTTTATAGAGATCTTTTGACCCCATGAAAGTTTTTCCGAAAACTTGTGTAATCAGTAACCTTCCTCATATTTTTAAAGTCAAGTGTTAGAGTTTCAACAAATTCAGAATGAAACTGTAGGTGTTTATTGATTTCTTACAAACTAACACTTTTATTTTACAAACATCTTTTTTTATTTAAGTTAATTTTAAAAACGAAGCCTAATTCATACGAGCTCCAAACTCGTTCGTATATAAATATTTAGTCTTTGGATTTAAATAACCCTTACCGCGATTGGTGAACATTATTGTAACAACACTTTTTGCTATATATTTGAAATTTTCAACACTATTTTATTTTTTAAAGTGATCAACTAGATTAATTACTTACATTTATCTTTTTATCACATCATTCTTTAAATAAAATATCCAACAAATAAGATTAATTCCCATGTAAATATAAGTACACTGACAGGCAGAGAAAATAACATATACCATGAAAATGTAAATATTCATTCGGTATAAAGAAAATTGCAAAGTAAGTACAAAATGTTCGCAGTACAAATTATTGCGGGAAAAATCTGATTACTGAGATGAACCAAACACACTATATGAGTAACTTGCGCATATATACAATAATCAAATCGTTGTAATGACTGCGAAAATTAAGTTTTCTTCATCATTACTGCGTTTGAAAGCTATAGAATGAACACGAAGGCAAGAAACCTGAATCCAACGTCTAGATAAATGAATCAATTTCATCACAGAAAAAGAAGAAGAAATCTGAGTTTATAATAGTTTTTAAGTGAGGAAACTGACTGACTCATTGAGAAGGACCGAGGCAAGGAAAAGCAGTTCTCAATGGAGTCGGTACTGCCCATCGGTATAAAAATATCTAGGAGGCGATTTCGGTCCAAGGTCTTTTTCAGAGAGAACTGAGAACTTAATTATCCCTTCCCCCTCTTCACCGAACAATATTCACTAAAGCATGCTGAGAAGCTTGATTAATACTGAAAATCATCGAACACATGCTTCAAAAAGTAGTTCTTAAAAAATGTATGTCCGCATTAAAAGTATGTATTGGTACATTATATCTGTTCCCAATAGCTTTTTGACTTGCACATGAGGATGTCGAAGCACGCGCAGTGCAATAGGAGTTGCACAGTATCTGTGCGTATGTTCCAGCTCGATCAATAAAGTTTATGCTTGCAAGTTTGGACAGGTTACGATACAAATTTGGTTTCCGCCAACACTCCGCTCCAAAATTTCGTAACGTTAATCCTGCGGAATTTCCTACATTTTCCTTTCAAAATACATTCGAAAGAGTGAAAAGAGGAATATTTCTTCATGTTTACTTCCTTTTTTTGACTTTTGAAAACTTTTCAAATATTTATTAAATATCAGAAACCTCACAAGTACTTTGTTGATTTCAAGAACAGGTGTCTGTGAGATATTTTTTTCTGAAAAGGAAGTAGTGATCAGTTAATGCTTCGAGGAGGGATGGAGGTAGGTCAAGAATGTTTGGGGACCTATAGTTTAGTTTATCTGTTTATTGCATTAGAGTCTTTTAACGTGCACATATTACACTTAGTTATAAGTATTTTTGTGTTAATAAAATTATTTCTTAAGTACCTCGATTATCTAATGTTACATTCTCCATTTTAAATATTATTTTTCATTAATCTAACTGATTTTAAATGCGATAAAAGAAATAAATACTTTTAAGAATAAAAAAGAACAGTAAATGGCTTAAATATTCCAAGTAGCATGCGTTTTTCTAATCTTCTAATCACTAAAATGTAATCTGAGGATATTTTAAATGCATTAAAAATACACAATATCTATTTTTTCATTTATGTTCTTTTCTAAGGAAAAAAAATTGAAAATTCTGTATTTAAAATGCAACATCTGTTCGTTATTCTTCAATATTCTTCTGCTGTATCTAATGCATAAGAATACAATACTTCATTTCCTTCTATCTTGACCAAAATAACATTTTCGATAACCGAGTTTACCAGTTTATTCAATTCTAGTTTAGAGAATACATATATTACCTTAATGGTGATGCATACATTGATTTTGTAACGATCATTTCTACGAGTAAGAAAAGTTTTAAATGATGATTCCACAACATATGCTTGGTGAATACAAAACAATGAGCGACTTTTAAAGCACTATTCGAAAATAGTCAGCTCCTCATTTGCAACTGGGACGACTTTCTCTTGTAAATAAACCTATCCATAGAATGCATTTGAATGGCAGGTGTTGTGGCATCGAATCTCATAAATATTCAACGAGTATTTTCCAGGAAAGTCTCGCTTTCAGAGAAATACTTCACAAAATTCATCCGATGAAAATTTCAAAGCAACATAAAGGTTTTTAGAAACTGCAAAGAGAAATGTTAGACTAAAAATTTCAAAGTAATGAGGCATTTTAAATAATTGTTTTATTATTTATTGCGTATTATTTTTACATTACTTGATTATTGTTTATAAATGAATTGATTATGCAGTCATTTATATACATTTTAAAACTTAAATTTATTTGTTATGGAAGCTCCATTTGTCTTTTTCTTCTTTTAAACTAGTAAAATAAATCTATGACATCAAAATAATAAACAAAAATTCGATAAATAATCATTAACCTATAACATAACTTTTTTTTGTGGCAGCGATCTTCAAGTTACATGTTTATTAAGCAGTCTTTTAATTTATATTAAAGTGTTTAAAATGAATGAGATACAACTTTTGGAATATTTATAAGCTGAGCATAATTTTGTATAAATATATATTTAACTTTTTCAACTTTTAATAAAAAATTATAAAAAATACTATACTGTCCCTTTGTCTTTTGTACTTGATTTATTGTATATATTTATATTATTATGGATTGATTGTTATATGATGGATAATTTTGTTAATAATTTTATTTGATATTTTACTATGGCTCTAAATAATTTTAATCGTATTATTGAGTATGAATTTTATTACAAAAATAGAGAGACTGGCAAATTGGATTAGTTGTCAATGTATTGCACTATGATGGTGTGTGTAATATCGTCAAAAAATTACCATTTTGCATTTATGATCACTATGTGTATTTATGATGGGTGAGATAATTTCTTGAGTGCTCAATGAGATATTTTGATGGATTCATGTAATATTAGTGATTGCAAAGATGGGTGCAGACATAATAGGTCAGTATATAAAAAAACTTTAAGACTAAAATATTAAAAAAAAATATTTATAATTGTTCTTCTTTTGATAGTGTTTTGGGTTCTAGAGATAATTACAACAGAAAATATAAAACTAGAATTGTTTGGAATAGTAATTTTGTTAGGAATCTATCTAATAACTCCAGGTGTGTGTATAGATTGAAAAATGGATCTAATCAACAACAATGACATAGAGACAAATAGAAATATTCAGGCGACTTGTTATGATAATTACTTGCAGAATTTAAGTGAGATAAGATTGAAATATAGAAATTGTAGTGATAAAAGATGCAAAACTTGTATCATGATAGATGCAGAACAACGAGATGAAAAATCCCAGTTTACTTTCTGCAAAACGGACAACCGTATTTATATGATGAAATGTAAAATATGTGAATACAAATATATAGGTCAAACATCTAATTATATTAATATTAAAATGCATCAACATAGATCAGATTCAAAGAGATACCAAAATGAAAATCAATTTAGTAGAATTGAAATCGTGCATTTTAATATGAATGGATTGCATAACATTTATTTATATATAATTAGGGTTATTCCCAATAAGGTGAAAAGTTATGGTGGGAAAATTTTTATATAGGATTTTTTAAGACAACTTACCCATATGGCTTAAATATAATATATTATGATAGAAATTAGCTTCTGTTGATGAAATGAAAAGATATTATGGAATGTGTTTATACCGAAGACAAATGTAAAAATAAAAATATGAGAAATAATAGAGGTAAACATGAAAAAAGGAAACATGTGGACCCAAATATTATTAGGAATAACATTATAGAATTAGAAAAAGATTTTAAAAAGAACTTCAACATAAAAAAAAATTAAAATTTTCATATTCGGATTGAAGAAGGCTAAAATTAGAGTTGCAAGGTTATCATATTATGAAAGACCTAAGTAATGACATTATTAAAAAACTAAATATCAAGATGCATATTGATAATGAAAATGTAACGGAATATTGCACATTCCGATTCTTAAGCAAATCCTTCAATAGGATAAAATTTTCAAGTGTTTTTAAAAAATACAGGCATTTATTCCCAATTAAAAATATAACTATACTAAGTGCTTTTAGGTACAACAAAAAATTAGGAACATTATTATTTAATTATAATTAGGGAATGGATTTGGAAATGTTTGGTCAATGGGCGTGTGCATGTGATCGGTATGGTGACTATGTGGATCCCAGTAGATGAATATCATGGCCAGGTGGTCACTGGGGATTTGATTTAATTAATGATGGAAAATTAAAAAATATAATGAAGAAAGTAGCAGGCTACATATTACCAATAACAGAGGATAATTATGTAGCTAAAAACGAAATATGTAAGATGACTTTATTATCAAAATAGCTATCAAATATAGTATGCCCTATGAGGCCTTTAAAGAATTTAAAGATAGAGTCTACAATGATCTAAAAAATGTTAATTATAGATTTAAAAATGAAATAAAATTCAAAGATATTAGCTCTTCTATAGAAAATTTACAATTTTTTTCTTATAATTGTATATGTAGATAAAATTCCTGGAAATTTTGCATTTACTTATAGGCAATTTTACTTCAAAAAGATGGATGAATATTTTCAAAATAATGAAAATTTTGTTCTTTCAAAGTATAAAAACAGAGAAATTATTAATAGGTTAGATGCATTTCACAAAAAATTGATTTAGAGTTCAATAATTAAAAATTCCCTCATGTTTTCTTAACTCCTAAATTCCATAAGAACCCAATTAAATTCAGAACTATTACAAATGGATATAATACATAAATAACTAAATCTTATAAAATCTTGCAGAATGTTTTAAATAATATTTTAGAACAACTTGAGTAAACTGCTATTATTAAAAATAGTATAAAATTAATTAATTCCATAGGCAATACACAGGTATAGGCAATTTACAGTTATGATTTTCTGGATCCATTTAATTCCATTGATATAGAGGATATGATTAGAGTTATGATGATACTCTATAATAAATATAAAATAGAAAATTCGATAAAAATGAGCAAATTTAAAAACCTTTTGCAGTTAGTACTGCAGGAAAATTATATACTTTTCAATAAGCAAATATACAGACAAATAAAAGGCCTATCTCAGGGTGGGCCAGCTAGCAACATTCTAGCTAATCTGTATTTACATTTTTATGAATCAAACCACTTCAACAACTCTCTTTATGTTTTATATAGATCTATAGACGACTTAATAATTTTTAGTAAATGTAAAGATTTTAAGCCGAACATTGATTTTTATCCTAATTATTTGATTTTATTGCAGACGAATTCAGATAAGGGTGGGGCTGAATATTTGGATACAGAGCTACAGCTAAAGGATCACATCATTTATAATAATTTATTTGATAAAAGAGATGCATTCGGGTTTAAGATAATTAAAATGCCTTACTGGGAAAGTAATATTCATTTATCCATATACAGAAACATTACATTAAACTTTTTTTATCATAATAAACTGCTAGTTACAAATGATAAAGATATTTTAAATAATATTAAGAAATTTATAAGAGAATATAAAGAATGCGATTATCCATTAGATTTTATAAAAAGATATATTTCCAATAATTTATATGATGGTTTATTTCGAAGTGTTTTTAAGATTTCCTATGAGGAAGGGGACTCTGAAAGATATTGAAATGTCATTATGTAGATTATTTGATATCTAAAAAGTTTTTATATTATAATGGTTTTCTCACTAGAATCTTTTTTCATGGATTGATTTATATGAATTTTTAATATTTACATCTTGGAGTAAGAGCTGACTCTAATATCTTTTGAATTGGTGATATATTAAAAAAGGTATTTTTATATATAAGGGATATTACCTTTCAGGACATTCATAAATTTTTGAACTTTCGTTTCAAAAACAAATCCACCACACAACATTAGGATCACAAAGGCAGCAAGTTAGTGGTCTAGTTGTGAAGATCTTTTGAAACATATCTATATTATTACACTTTTACAGACACATATTTCACTCAATTGGATTTCAAATAATTTTAACAAAGAAAATTCTGATTTATGTATCATTTTATATGATTTCTGGTCATGATTGGTTTATTGGTGGATTTTCATTAAATATTCTATATTGAAACTTTTTACACTCAAATTAATTAAGTACCATTGATTTCCAAACTTTATCTGGCAACAGTGCATGGTAGTGGACATCATCATTTAAAAAGTTCCTTAGCCTATTGCACTGTGGTTCATGATCACATGTCAAAGATGAGATTTTTTGATTTTTTGCCTTTACAATTGTGAGATTTGAATTGATTTTTCATGAAAAACATGGATTCAAAGTTTTAAATCTTTAACCGGAAATATTTAATTATACTGCTTTATTGTTTTGGAAAAAAACTTTTAATTTTTTAATTAAATAATTTTTAATTGGATAACTTTAATTAGATATTTTAATAGATGATTTTTGATTAAAAAATTTAATTGGAAAGTTTTTAGGTGAAGAATGCATTTTATTTGTTTTTGGAAAACAATTGTTTTTGAAAATAATTGGTAATTGAGATACCTCGCCGTTCAATTTTTCTTCTTCGTTTCTTGTTTCTTTTCTTTAAATTACAAATTGAATTTGGGAGTAATCCATTTTTACCCAACAAGATGCATTGGGGGAGGATTGGTACCAAAGAACAAGTTTAACCCCACAATTCAGTCCCCAGTCTGAATATGCATGTTTTGTTTTGTTGGGTATTCAAATTATTCATTTAGTTTCAAATTGGATTCAATTTTTATTCATCTTTTTTACGTAGTTCTATAAATGTGTTTTTTTTTTGTTGATTTAGGATTTTAATTGTTCTCTTACTTTTCCGTTTTTTAATAATAATTTCGTTGCTTTATCTTACACACACACACACACACACACACACAATGTACATTTAATTAAAATTTATATTTGTATTAAGTTTGATGTTCACATTATTATATAAAATGTTCCTAATGATGAAAAGAATCTTAAAATCATTTATACATACATAACTTACATATTTATAGCACTGCACTTATATGTTTATGTTTTTGTATTCATGCCGCTTTAAAATTTTCTTAACTCTATTCGCAACTAGAGGTATCAAATAACTTTTTTCTTAAAATTTTAACTCAGAATTATCTCTTCCTCTTTCTTTTAGAGACTTTCTGATTTTTCTTTTGTTTTTGCTGTTTGTTAAATTGATTTAGTGGTATAGTGTCCACTAAAGTGTTTCGAAAGAGGTTAACAGTTTTTGTAAGAGAAAAAGATACTCATAAATCCCTGACAGGAATATTTTTAAATCACGAGTTGCATATTCCCCCTAAGATAATTTTCATTCATTACGAGCTGGGGTACCTGTTATTCGTATGGGTGAATTTTTAAAAATAAAATTATGTGGAATAAATTGTTGGAAGCAAAGATAGACAATGCAGTCACGTGTATGACATAATACGCACCAGATATATTCTTAGAAGAATTGTATTTTTCCTTAATAGAGAGAAAAATTTGAAAAAACCAAAAGCTTGTTTACTGAATGTGTAATTAAAATCTATATATTTCCCATATATTTATAAAGTCATTAAATGATCTCCAACATTTTTTGGGAGATTTGATCAAGGATATGTATTTGTATAAAGAAGCAACAATACAACGATTAAACATTGTTTTATATTAGGATATCCTGGAGCTAAAACTAATGTACCTCTATGATTTTTAACCAATTTCAAAAAATTAAATTGTGCTAAAATTTTTCTTAGAATTTCCCATCTTTTGAGCAGGAAAGGATTCGGAAAAATTGTTGCATCTGCTAGAAAACTCGTGCAAGTGTTTAAAAGATGGAGAGGGGGGGGGGGAGGGGGGGGTTGGAAAAAATATCCCGCGGAAGCTAAATTTGATAAAAGTTTTCAAAGGAAAATATGCTTATGGCTCCTTCCACATGTCAGTGAAGCACTCTTAAAATTTAAAATAATATGATCGAAGGTTTGGATTTGTATAAAGAGCAGATAAATAAACAAACAGGCTTTCAAATGTATACGTAAGATTACGATTATGAGAGCCACGTAAAAATAGAACATAAAGGAATAAAGAACAGAAAGACAATAAGATATGTTAGAATAGAATAGATTGATCGAAAATTAATTTTTAACGATAATGTGAGAAATAATGCATTATTTTGCTTCAAAGGGAGTTTAGATATCCTGAAAGACACCAAAGAAAGAGCATGATGAACTCTACTTCATTCCTTGTCGATATAGATGGGTTTATTTAGTGCTTATTAATTGGTCATGTATTAGTTTTAATAAATACTCATAAAAGAGCGCAATAAGATTAAAATAATTTGCTGTAAGTGTGGCCATATTTTATACATTTTTTAAAATCAAATATACGCTCAATGAGTTTGAATTTGAGCAAGTTTTGAGTAAAAATACTTCTCTGTTTCCAATTATCAATATTTGAACCAGTCAAAATAATTTCACTAAAGGTTAAACAATTTAAACTAAAAGTTATAAACACAAAAAGACTTTTCAAAAATGTTTTCAAAAGCTTAAATTTTATGGAAATTCAATACTTTCACAAGCAGTGTAAAAATAAATAATATGGCAAATCTGAAAATATTACTTATTTTACAAATTTTAATCTTATAAATTCACCTGAATTAATTCTCAATCAATAAAATATGTAAAATATTTTTATGGAATAAAAAATATTCAAATATTATTTAAAATAAAACAATTGCTTGATGTAAAAAATTGTTGTTAGTCTTTTTATATGATTTAAGCCTTTTATAAGTTAAAATATTGCGTATAATTTCTTCTGAAAATTCCATTATTCTTTACAGGTAATTATCGTATTGAATGTAGTAAGTTGTGTAATGTGTTTGCAAAAGAATGCAACCTTTTAAATTATTAAATCTTTTAAAATGCGTCACTTTGCTACTATCAGAAGGAAAATATTCGTCTTTTTTCTTTAAAACTCTAATAACGGAATTTTTTAGGAAACACTGGTTTTAAGAATTTAATTTCTTACACATTTGAACGAAGAAACAATCTAATGTACAAAATGCTCAGAAGTATCTGCGATAGGTTGACAAGTAATACCTTCGGAGTGACATACTTTACCAAAATTCCATGAAACTGATTTCTCTCTTTTTTTCCCTTTAAAAACAGTTACAAATAAAAATTTTCTTTTTCAAACTTTTGTCATGAAACGGTTATAATTCGTTTCTTTCTTCAAAGAGTTAACATTAAGATAACATTCTCTATACATCTAAGTATCTTGTCTTCTATTTCGATAGTTTGTTCTAGAAAGGTTTTCATTAACTGTCTTCCAAAGTATGGCATTAAATGGAAAGAATCTGCTTCTATGTTTATTTTTAGAGACTCATTGAAAAGTATTGTCACTTTTTAGTTTGAAATGGAGTAAATTGAATATTTTTTCAAGATTTTTTTTTTCTTTAAAAATCACCAGCAAAAATAAGCAAAGAAATTCCAAGCAAATAATGTGATACGACGGTCTGATTTAAATGCAATACACTGATAAGAATATTTTTTACTCTCCATTTCAAAGATCTTTTTTTGACAAAGAAAAACTTATTATCTTTTAATGCATTGGTATCTTACAGCGCAAAAGTGATCAAGCCCATTTTTATAGAAATATACTGAGTTATTGAAAACCTTCAGTTAGTTTATAAAGTAGAATGTAACTTATAATAGTTAACCGCTTTTAAAATATACAAAGATACAATGATATTTGTTAGAAATGAAGATGAGAAAACTGTTCTTTATCTTTTCTCAAAACTTTATTTATTTGTTATTGAACTTCTTTGCATTAAGTTATCGGCACATCATTTTTTTTCGAAATATTTATACGACTATCTACATTTGATGTTCTTTTAACTGGCTCTCAAGAAAAGGGCTAACAACACACTCAGTTCTATCGCCTCTAATCCATAGTAGTCCATAGCTTCCAATGCTTTTGTTAGATGTTCTATTCAGATGAGAGCGGTATATATATTGATGCACAGATGTCGTTATAAATGAGCAGTATTCATATCACTTATTTCTTCTCAACTGCCTTGATTTAACAAATGAAAAAAAAATGATGGAATAAAAAAAAAAGACGAACCAGAAAACGATTCAATACAGTTCAGATATTATTTATAAATAAAAAGGAGGATTTATTTTTTTAAAAAAAGTAATGGTTGCAAAAAAAGCATGGAAAAATTTCGTTTTTTTTCCATTCTTCTCTTTTCTTAAAATTTATTTACTTTGAAAGATGTCGTCTGAAATTGTTAAGAATTAAAAAATAGAAAGATGTTGTAAATATGTATGTGTTAGTTTGTTTCTGTGATAGTTTATCCTCTCATTTATCATATAGACCTTTTTATTATCTAACCGTAGATTTGATATTATGCAATCTATTTAAGAAGACATCAACTGTATAAATTAACACAATGTGCTGCAGTTTATCTAACCGAAATCTCATAACTAACTTTGTAATATTAAATTTAGGTTATGTGACAAGAATGACATAATCGCTGGTACTTTATTCTGCTGATTTCCAAATCTCATTATTGTGGAATCTTATTCCAATTACAACGCAAGAATTTCCATTTTTCTGCACGTCAAATGTTTAGTAGAATCACAACTGTAACTAAGAATTCAAACAGAGCATTCCCATTCTCTAAGGTAGAACCTTAATTGCTGGGCTATAGCAACACATTTCAAAATTACAAAAGTATTAATGATTTGAATGGAATTTCCATTTTCTTAAAATAGCTGATTCTGATTTAAGAAATTCTTTTGAAAATATTTTCAAGTCCTTCATTACCTTCCGATTATTTAGAAACATGAATATTGACAAAGTATTTATTTATCACTTTCTCATTTAATCCCATTTGATTTGATTTATATGAAAGTGGAGAAACTCAGTCAATTATGTTTTAACTGTAATTAGAATCAAATCTCTAAGGACAAACTAGAGAAATAAGGACAATAATAAATAGGAAGGTGGCTTTTTAAAGGAAGAATTTTTCCAGATAACTAGTTTAATACAGCTATTTTTTCTAATAGTTCATTTTAATTAACATTTAAGGAGAGATAAGCAGTAGTCTTTTAGTGTAGACCCGATAAGACCTGAAATGGCAAACTAATAAAAGAGAATGAGGAAAAACTGCTCAAGGCCACACCAGTTTATGGGGAATTTTTTTTTACAACTTTCTAAACTATTAGTTTAATTTCAATTACGGATTAATAAGTAAATGTATACCAAAATCTTGATTTGTTTTTAAATTTTGTTCTCATATGTACATGTATAGAACTAAAATGTTATTAATAACTTAAATTTTAAAAATAAAAAGACAAGGTGAAAGAAGAGATTTTTAATACTCAATTTTCTTTTTCAATGGGAAAAATCTAAGAATTAACCACAACAATTAAAGACAAAAATTAAAAACTGACAATTAAGTTAGAAATAACTAAAAAAAAATTTGTAAGTAACATTGTAACATGGGGTATTCATGAAACTCCCCTTAACTAACATCAGGAGTTCTTGCTGACTTCATAATTCAGTTTCCAGCTCTTTTCCAAACAAACGAAACGTAGTTACGCAGATTAAGTTAACTTTAGAAGTGTAGAGAATACATGTAATCAAGTCGTATAAAAGTGACACAGAATTGAATTTGAGATATATATTCAGATAGGTTATAGTAATGAGAAGATTGTTAAAGTGAAGACTTTCAATAGTGCGTGGGAATTACTTGTCTGTCTGTCTGATTTGTAGAGACAAAAACCCGAGAGTGTCTGTTCGAATGTACTCTTTTGTTAATTTACTCTTACTGTATTCCAGTATGCATATTCTTTGATGTATTATAGAAGTTGTTAGAACTCGAGCCAAAGGATATTGAACTGGTAGAGAGTATTCCTACACGTAAAAAATAATGCATTTTCTTGTAAACATATAAATAAAGCAGATTTTAATACGACTTGTGGCTTTTAAATTGCAAGACTGACGCTGTTACAGAAGAAATACGCATGTCCCAAACGCCAGCTATAGACAACTGCTTAGTGTAAAATCTTCTCTTTTGAATGCAATGCCTTTCGATTCTATAAAACAAATTTGTATATCCTTAGCCTTGATTCGCACTAGAGTTTTTTCTTATTGTTTGACTTGAAAAATTATAATTCAGCTACAAATTGTTGTCAAATTTCCCTTGAACTTGGAAAAACCGCAATTGAAACTTATACTTTATTGAAAAAAGTGTACGACAATGAATGTTTATCGTGTGCACGTGTATTTGAATGGCTTAAGAGTTTTCAAGATGACCGAGAAGACACTGAAGATGATTCGCGCCCGGGTCGCTTTTCTTTGTCAAAAACGGATGACAGTATTGAAAAAATCGGTAATCTGGTTCGATCTGATCGTTAGTTAAGTATTAGTGCGTATGCTGAGGCTGTAGGAATAGACAAAAAAATCCGTATGGCCAATGTTCTCACCAAAACAATACGCCGGATCTTTTCACATTGTCTGTCAAGAGGTTTCTAGTCAAGTATAGCATCCAAGTATTAGACCATCTGTCTCATTCTCCGGATCTTGAACCATGTGATTTCCATCTGTTTCCTGAGGTGAAATCTGTATTAAGAGGAACAAGATTTGAGTCATTGAAGCTGTGAAAGAGAAAGCGGCTTGCGTCCTGAAAGAGCTGAAAGAAGACTTCCAGTACTGTTTTGAACAATGGAAGATTCGCATGGAGCGTTGTAGGAATAGAGGAAGGGTGTATATTGAAAGTGATAATAAGTAAATATATATGAAATAAAAATAAATGTTTTACATTGTCAGTCTCGTTATTTAATAGCCAAACCCTACAGCTAGCAATTGAAAGTAAAATTTGGAAAGGTGGATTAAAGCACTGCTCATGAAATAATTTGAAAGAGCCAATTAAAAAAAAGTGACAATCTTGAAGTGATAAATATTTTTGAAACGGTAATATCATTTTAATAAAAATATAATTAAAAAATGGCATTATTAACAACCACTGAGAGATAAAAAAGAGACATATTTTAAGGAAAGTAAACCTAATTCTTATTTAAATTTTAATGCAACATGAAATGATTGAATAAAGAACTATGAAAACCAAGTGAGCGCATTGTTTTTGTCTCCTGTATATTGATGGGATAAATATAAATTTAAAAGATGTAAAGTGTTTTTCTTAAGTGTATATTTTTTCCCATTTAAGCAAATATCTTATGGTATACCCCTTGAGAAAGTAAAAAATTGAGATTTTTTGTTTCCCTCAAGGCTATCACTATTTGAAGTGGAATATGAGCAGATTACTCCAATTACAAGTAGCTCAAGTTTTAATTGGAAATGCTTATTCCTTATCATAAGAAATTAGAAACAATAAATCACATAGTTTTCGAAATTTGTGATAAGGAACTGCTGGCTATAAATATTTTCTATAAGAAAAATTATGAGAGATTTCATATAAAACTTGAAATTTTTCAGCCAGTAAAGTTGATCCAAGTCTTCATCTGAATCCTTTGACAAGAGCGATAAATTTTGCATCAATGTTTGAAATCATGCGCCTCGAAAACGAAAATGTAGAAATAACAAATCAGAAAGCAATGAGCAAAAATTAAATTAATACATAAAAGTTGTGAAAGTTGTCGCAAGAAATATTACACACAGACACACGCACGCATGCACACATCCTGCGAATGTCTTATAGAAGAAAGAAAAAATGTTTTTTTTTTCTTTGTACTACTAAGAGAGGAACTAATATAATTTATAAAAATAATGCAAGCGTTATGTGAAAATGATATTTTATGATGGTTGAAAGGATGATCAATCATAACATTCATTATTCATCATTTCAGAAACTGTGGTGTATATAAGAAATGTTTTAAAAATTTCAACTATTACGTGAAATACTTTAATCTGCTAAAATAATTTAATTTTAGCCATTTTAATTCAATGATAAGGTGGTTCGTCACCAAACACCGAAAAGAAAATAAATGATTGCTTTATTTAAATGCTTTCATCACCATTTCTCTAAATTGTTGTAAATATTAATCTAAATTATCCTTGTTATTTTTCTCGTTCAAATTCATGTACATTCATTAAAAGTTACCTCATTTATAACTAGGGTTATTATCACATATAAAATATGTATCCCTGGGGTTACCTTACTATTCGATAAACGTGTATTATATTATTATGCAAGGATTGTTTTAAAAGTACTTGTATTTGAAGACTGATGACATCATTAACGC
The DNA here is from genome assembly GCA_019974015.1 of Nephila pilipes. Lineage (NCBI taxonomy): Eukaryota > Metazoa > Arthropoda > Arachnida > Araneae > Nephilidae > Nephila > Nephila pilipes. The sequence goes on from BMAW01094349.1 coordinate 110,258, forward strand.
AAGTTGTTGTTACCATTGGGTGCTGCCATGTGTTAAATTGAGCCGAAACAAATTTGATATTGATTCATAAGTTAGGTTTGATTTGGTAGCCATTTGCTGCCCCATCAAAATTTGGCCACTGCCGCGTCGAATAGTCGACGCCATTTAGCTTTGAGCTGTCACCGTCGATCATAAATGGATTCATCGATATACAACAGAAATCAAGAAAAAATCAAAATAATAGTTGATTCTGGTGAATCTGCTACTTAGAAGGTCAAGACTATCTCAATGGCCAGAAAAATTGTGACAAATAATTTTTGAGTATCGAAAAGCGTTGTGAGCTTCGTGATCACGAATATGAGTGACTGAGACTTAGACAGCTGTCTAATGAATCAAGATGCTTTCTAAAAACAAACTATTTTCGATCTTACGAGTGCCATCTCTTGGATTTTCTGAGAATTTAATGAACGATCCTCATATATTTATAGATGCACGAGACGGAAATGATTTTCTTTCATATGTGAGCTTAACTTATTTAAAGAGTTAAACATTTCAATGTACTTAATTGTTTAGTAATGGCGTTGAAATCAAAATATTAAAATAAGATAAATACTTCATTTTTAATTTAAATATCTTGAAAAAGAGCATATTACTGTTTTTCTTATATATTGAACGTTATTTGTGTTACATACATTTTTAACTGCTTTATCTCTAAGCAGAAATTTTCCTTTTTTATTTTTTTATAACACTTTTACTATTGTAGTAATAATCGAGTGCGAATATAATATAATTCTCAGTACATTTTTATTTAATGGCTTGAAATTTTTTTTAAGAAATAATCTTATTAACTAGTACTTATTGAAAAGTACCTCACTTCTACTTCGTCTGCTGTATAATATTGTGATTTAGTTAATTGTGATAATTCAACAATCAAGCAAGATCAATCGCACTTTCAAGTGCTTAATTAGTTTCATGATATTGGAGCGAACTTTTTCTATTAAAGTTTTGTAGTGTGTAAAAGACAAATTAGATATACCATACCCTCCTGTAACGTAGACACAATTTCTCTGATGAAGGCCTTACTGATTATCTCCGAATTATAAAGAACATCCTGACAGGGATTTATCTTTTTAACTTTTCCAGTTTAAGAATTTTAATACAATATACTTTAGGTTTGATAGATTTGATGGAAAGAGCACATCATCTGGAAATTTTTCACTTTTTTTAATTCAATATTAGCTATTTTAAATATATTTTACCAAAATGAAAAACTCTTCAGTTCAACCTTTTTTTTTTATTCATCAAGTAAAGTTAAAAAAGTTAAATAATTGTAAATGAGCTTCTTTTACGCCTTATAATTGGTGAAATATGTCTAATGAGGATTTAGTGATATTAAAAAACTACCTTCCACTTAGAACCTCAAGAATTTCAACAGCTTTTATTTTTATTCGTGTGTATTTTGCTTCATTAATACTTAATGATTAGGACTTTTAAAATACTAATGAAAGAGACATTTTGAAATAGAGCACATTTGTATGTTTTAAAAAAAATCTCTCATTGATATTTATATCTGCAGGAAATACATAGCTTCAATATTTGAAGCCTTTAACGAATAAAAGAAAAATAAATGTAAAAGAAAAAGCTCAGAGAGAAACAAAAGGAAAAATTAAAACAAGGAATCAGTTTCCAGAAAGAAAATATTTCATCTTTAAATTTTACTCCATAAAAATTTTTGATTCGATTATCAGGAAAGAAAAATCCTCTTCTCGTCGAGAATAGCATTTCAGAAATGTTAATGGAAGAAGAACGAAATCAGAAAATAAATACTCCAATTTTTTCCACGGTCTTTAAATTCGAAATAGCTGTTAGCAGATATAGCTTCAGGTTAATCTAATCCAACCAAAAAAAGGTGTCGTTGTAATGTAACCAGTAAAGGTAGCATATCTAATTCTTCCAATGAGAATACGACCTGCAAGGGGAAATTAACTTTCAAATAAATTTTGGGAAGACTTTTCTTACTTTTCGATTAAAGAAGTAATTGAAACATAATTGCTATAAATGAAAACTTAAAAGAAATTTTCGAAAAGGATTTCAAGTTAAGTGTAAAATTGTCCAATAGAAAAGTGTTGCTTAAGAAAATTCAAATAAGAGTTTTGTGCATTAGAAAAAAATCAAAAACGATGCAAAAAAAGCTTAGCCAATGAGGGTCTTTTGAAGTTAAATTCAATGTATGGTTGTTGGATGTGATTTTTTAGTTGTAAGTCAGCTATATCATGTCTAAAAATATCACATAATCGCATAGAAATAAAATCATGCAATGATGTATAATATCATTGTATAGAAATAAATATATTGATGATATTTATATATAGTTTGGGTATGCCTTGATTATCTGAGTTTCTTATTATAAATATTTATTGGTCCTGGTAAGCTTTATAAAGGCATTTCTTCAAACACTTTTTAAAGAGCCTTTTCAGATAAGATTTCTTAAATTTTAATTTTCAAGAATAAAGGTTTAAAAGTGGAATATATTTGCTCTTGTAGTTTACCTGAATGTGTAGTTTACATTTAAGTATAGTGAATTCCACCAATTGAGAAGAAGAAAAAAGGTAATTATAATAATAATTCTAAATCTCACACAATTTAGAAAATACAATTTTAATTTCCATTTCTAAGTGTAACTAAAATTTTATTTCGAGTTAATCCTCATGTTTGACTTCTAAATGTTCAAGCTGAATTTTTAATGAAAATAATTTATTTATTTATGTACCTGATTACGTCAATATATGGTAGGGCAGTCATGAACATCATTTCATCAAATATATAATTTTGTCCTGTTTTTTTCTGCATATGTTATTATGCCATTCATATTTTGTACATCGCGTTGACATATCTTTCATACATGCACGCGAAGGGACTCACACTATTAAAGATATTTTTTTATTTCAACATATTCCATTTCTAAATCACAGTAAGAATGTCATAATACTATTAAAGCTATTTTTTTTTTATTCCAACATATCCTATTTCTATTTGAACGAGAGAATGTTCTTGTACTTCTCGAAGTATTCTCTTTGCGATGAAGCGTGGGATATTATTATTAGGGAATGTTATGGTCGCGAGAAAATGAGACGAAACAACAAATATAAATAGGTAAATTAATTCTGAGCACAAATTTTTAAACTTTAATTTGCAATTAAAACTCCTCTAATCCAAATAATTAAAAAAAGAACTACTTTTATTTTGAATGGTTTCGATTTGAAATCAAGATTAATATGTAAACTAACGAGAATTCAGATAATATCTTGATTAATTATTAATAAACAATTAATCAAGATATTACTCTAACATCTCACTTAGAAGCAACTCTAAGGCTTTTGGCAACGAATCGAATAATATCTCGAGGTATAACGGATTTTGATAACACTGAACCACATACAAAATTTATCCTTATTTCGAGAAAATTAAGTAATATTCATAGAGGTCAATTTCCCCACAAATGTACTCGTTTTGACAATCATCAAGAGATCAAGACGTAAGAATGACAAAAAAAATCTTCGTAACATACAAAACATTTAGCGTTAGTCCAAACCGTATTAGTTCGATGTTATCCTTTCGAGATATGTGTTTGAGAAGTCTTATAGATATTACAGTATCTGGATTCTCAAAGCGTCATCAGCTTAATAATATGTTATTAATGCTCCTATGTGTATAAGTGATGAATGACTGTTGATGTTAATAGTAGTTTAAGGAATAACTCAACCTCACCATTTAGAATATATTCGCTTATTATAGTATACGGTGTGTTTCGAAATTCATGGGAAAACATTTAAGGAGTGATAGGAAACATCTAAACTAGAAATTTTCAATATACAATGCATAGACGCAGAGCAAGCGATGAACCTTTAGACAGCGCTGTAAATAAAGCATGAGTTTCCTTAGACATCGTAGAAATGACGATGCATAAGAAAATGCGTGTCATTCCATAGATCTTGAAACACAGTAATAAGGAAACTCCTTAGTTTTCGCAGCCATTACAACGATTTGAATATTGGATTCATACCCAAGTTGTTTACTCATAAAGTGTATTTGGCTTAGTAACCAGATTTTTTCCACTATTATTTGTACTCTTCCTAGATATTGTTTTTGCTTTCAAATTTTCTTTACACTATTTGGGTATTTACGTTTTCTTGGCGCATGTTATTTTTCTCCTTGTCAGTGTACTTTCATTTATATGGGAATTAATCTTATCAATTGGATTATTTTTAGACAATGAAACAATAAAAAAAAATCTAGGTATGAGTCTATTTGATCACTTTAAAAATTATAACAGCATCGTAAATTTGAAATGAACAACAAAATATTTTGTTGTAATAATGTTAACACTCACGTAGGGTGTTATTAAAATCCCACAGACTGAATATTTATATAAGCATCAATTAGGAGTCCACGTGAACTAGGTTTTCTTCTTAATATTTACTTAATTTAATATTTACTTGTTAATTATTAATATTTACTTGTAATTTAAAACTTGAACTGAACAAATATTATCCTTTTTCTTGATTAGAACTTAAATTTAATACTTTTATGCTTTATTAAAATCCATCAAGAAACATCAATTGTGATATTGAAAATATTTTCAATGGATACATATTCAGAGCCCTAAAGGGTTCTTCACAGTAACACCTAAACATCAAAAACAATTTCAAAAACTAAAATTCTTATCATTCAGCTGATTAACTTTTGTAAATTTTAATACTTTGAATTTGTAACACAATTACCTCCTGAAATTATTTGAATGGAAACGTATTTAAACACATAAGTTAATTAAATTTTAAAATTAATTTTGGATCTTCCATTTAATTTTCCTTTTAAGAATCACGAATATTATACTTGACACAAAATTTAAAAGACGTATTTTCTATTAACTATGATTTCCTTTTAAAAACACTATTTCTCACGGAATCATTTTAATTATATTGTATGAGATAAAAACAAAGACACGAAATGGTTAGACAATCTAATTAACGCAGCCAAAAATTTATATATTGTCCCTTTCATTCTCTTACTATTCCTTTCTTGTAAAATATTATCCAATAATTATTTTCTAGGATAAGTGTTACTTGATAGATATCTTTCCTTAAGGAAAAATATTTATTGCATTTAACGCTACTTCAGTTTAAAGCTGGTGCAAAACTTAAAAGCTTTATTGATTATTAATTATTTTTAAGTGACGGTACACCTTCAAAACACTATTTTTGGTCTAAATGCCGATTTTTTTTATTTTTGGTCTCATTATATTTAATCTTTTATCTTTAAAAAGGTGTTTGAATTTTGTTTCTACTTTTTTTATGTACCGATGGAATCAAATAGCTGTTTTAATATTACTTGATATGAATTTATCTGACTGGAAATAATCTACAAATAAGTTTTTTACATTTTCAGTACTGCAAAACACAATAACCTTAAAAGAAGAGACGCATAAAAGAAGCTGAACTTTTATATGATCTCTGTAACAAAAAACAAAACAAAACAAAAAAACTACCCTCTATAAGAAGGATATTTGTCTGATTGCGATAAAAATTGTTGGATGTGCAGAACATATATAGGAAAACAAATGATTAAAATTTCGGAACAATTGATTAATTTACTTCAGAGTTTGGCTATCACAAAGAAAGGAAGTCAATACGTCGTTGATCCATCTCTGGTCTGGATGTCACTCGGCGTGGCATAGAATGATAAAGTACCTGGATGGTGTGCTGCGGAATTTCGAACGAAATTGTCTCCAACTCATCAGCATTCCTGGATAGTTGCAATTGCCTTCCCATAACATCTCAAATGTGCTCGATGAGATATAGATCAAGGTGATCTAGCTAGCCATAGAAGTGTAGGGAGAGCTTGCAGATAACTCATACCAACACGTGCCGTATGCAGCCGGGCATTATCTTGTTCAAAAGTACGTTCGGGTGTCGCAAAAGGAACGGTAACACAACCGGTCGTAGAATGTCGTCTCTGTGCCGTTGTGCTATCAGTGTGTCAGAAATGACTACCAAAGGGGTCCAGCAATCAAAGAAGATGGCTTCCCAGACCAAACGTTGTTGTGGGCCGTTGTGGTATGCGATAGTAAGGACAGGATCCTCACGCTTTCCTGAACGTCTCCAGACACGTCTGCTGTTGTTGTCAGAACACAATTGGAAACGGGATTCATCACTAATGGCTATGCGTCTCTGGTTAGCGCAGTTTCAAGTTGATCGAGCTCGCCACCACTGTATTCGAACTTGACGGTGTACAGTCGTGAAAGGTAAGCGCCATGACTGTCGGCGCGAGCGTAAACTCCGCTTTCTCAGTCATCTGTCCAGGGTAATATTGGATACATGTGAGCAGATCACATGGTGGATAGTTGATAACGATGAATCCGGTGCTGTGACAACTGCTCTGACAATCGCTCTGTCTTCCCGTTCTGTTGTGGTCCTCGGTCAACCGCTGAATTCTGATGCTGATACTAGTCATTGTTGACCCACTCTTACCAGCATTGTCTAATTGCCACATCGCTTCGACCCAAATATCAAGTGGCTGTTCAATTCGTCCAGCAAACCATTTTCATTCCGATAGCATGACCTCTTTCAAACTCTGACATCTGCACGTAAAGAGCACGAATCTTTCGGCTTGGCATTATCGCAGCCAATGTAAGCTATCCACAGTCGAAATGCAACCGAAATTGGGACCATACGATTGAGAATCTCTCCTTATATACATCTGCTGAATGTGCGGTTACAATACGCTGGAGTTCCTGAAATTCGTTCATTGGACAAAAGTTTAATCGTTTGCATGTTTGGTCTTAATATCTTTGCATATACAATTTTATGCCAATCGGGCAACTTCTTTTTGGTGCTTCGATTTCTTTGTTATAGTGTACATATGTTTTTCAAGTACTTATACGTAGAATGTACTATTTTTGATACTTTATATTGATTAGAAAATATCTTATATTTCAATAAAGTGAAAATTACAATGACTTTTTAAAGAAAATTTCAGTGTTCAGATCTAGAGCTACCATGACTTCCTATGTAAGAGCTATATTATCAGAATAATTCTCTATTCTCTAGATAAGGTTATATTCTGTATGATTCAATTTACAAAATGTCAATATATGTATTTTCTTTTGAGTTACCATGTTTTTCTGAGTCTTAATTTTTGCTTGGGTGTTATTCGAATGCTGAGGCCCCATAAGGTCTTAAAATATGCAATCGTTGGCAAAATTCAGCTTATTTCAAAAACTTTTTTTCGAAGGTCTACTGTTACCTTAAAAATATTGGTATCAAGGAAAGGAAATACAAATTGGATAAACACGTATAAAGAAATCTGTCTTAGTTATTTCTAGTTTTATAAAAACTCCACATGTAATTATAAGTAAATTGATTTACCTTATTTTTGAAATCATTGTTCTACATTGAATCTGGTTCTTTAAAAAATGTACTCAAAAATGTTGTTCATTTTGTAATCAAAGTCAATAATTATGTATCTAAATCTTAAATAATTTTGAAATGCAACAAAATAATATACAAAATTATTAATATTTATATTTAACTATTAAGTAAAATCGAGACATAAATATGGATGAGGAAACTATTATATTTTTAACTAAACATAAATCAATAAAAAGAACTGTCAATTAAATAATTTCAGATCTATATTAAATTTCTATTACTTGCTTTATAACAAAGTGAAACAACTCTTTATCTTTTATAATACACGAAAAAAATACTAAGTATCAAAATTGTGAATTTTTGCAAATATTTCTAATACTAAATTCAAAAACATTTCAGTAAAAAACACAAAAAAGGGGATATTCATCCTTGTTAGCTTGAATGTTTTCAGAATAACATCAAATTAAAGTCGATATTTATAATACTGAAAGCTTAAAAGCTTTGTGTCATGAAATGTGGGGATTTATTTGATGTTCTTAATCACCTCATTAATGTCTGCAATCATACAACTCAACTCAAGAGTACTTAGGCTGAGCATTTAAGGATTTATGTAAGTGTTTACGGAGAGTGCCCCTTGTCACTGTTTAGAGCTGTGAATGATCACTAATTATCTAGTGTTTTAATGGACAAATGTATCATCAGTTCCAATTAAGGTAAGAGCAAAATTTCCTACGCTACACTTAAGGTTATGAAGTGGCTGAATGAAAAATTCGGCTAAGTTAGAGATATAAAATCCTACATCCATTAGATGTTTGTAAAAATCAATTAGAAATTTGAGTAAAATAATTAGTTGTATTTAAAATATGTTTGCAATAAGTTCAGTTCTAAGTTTGATATTAAACAGTAGATTTGTAGGATTGTATTACAGCCTCTGAAATCGAATAACAACAATATGAATACATAATTTGGATAATGCTGTTATTTTAATGGACTTACCGATTCAAGAGTATGGAATGCACAAAGGCTTTTAGGGGAAAAAGTATGTAATAATTCATCAAGCGTATTTCCCATCAATGAGCCCTAAGGGATTATCTATGACGTTATTTGATTCGAAAACCTCAGTTCGACTTTTGAATTATGTAAATTGGCATTACTATATGAAATGAAGAATGTGAATAACATTGATTGCAGCATTTATAATGTTTGAAGAATAGAGAAGATTGACATGAGCTTGATGAGAGATTTTAAGTGTTTGGAAGAATCAACAATAGTAGAAGTGATGGAAATTGATCAGTAAAGATAATGATATATATATATATATATATATATATATGAACTACATAATTAGTCCTGTGTGTACACTGAGATTCATGCGGGATGAGGTTCGGAGTAGGATCCGCCTTAAAAAATAGTTTGATAAGTATTCATTTCTGATTGTCTTTTGTAGTTAATGCTTAAAAGTTCGGCTAGTGATGTTTTCGACGGAAGGAGGGGGAAAAGTTTGGTTGATCTATATCGACAAGGAATATTTGAACCCTCGATTTGTCGGTCGGGAGAAAATTTGTCCTGTTGATTTTGCACAACTCTTACCAATTTGTCCAAAAGGGGCTCCCCATTGAGCTCATTATTAAAGTGCTTAACTAGTGTTTTAAGCATAAATTCGCGTGAACATCATCAGTAATTTTTAATCCGATTCTGCGCAAATGATTTGAGTAAATCGTCCACTTCTTCCAATGATTTTATTTCTCTTTTTTCTTTGAAAGCTCATGTCGTAAGTTTATGAATGGCAACAATAAAAAACATCTGCATTAACTAATTATTTGATTTCAATGAATTCAGAAGTGTCCCTAGATATAATTCAAACTTGTATTGCTTCTCTGGAGACTCAAGACAGTTACTTCTGATTTCAGCAAGATGGAGCCACTCCACACACGTCAAACTTAAATATGAAAGTACTGAAGAAATTCTTTGATTACCCTTTAATTTCATTAGGCCTCTAGCCACCAAGGCTACCAGACCTTACCTCGTTAAATTTTTTTGTGGGGTTATCTCAAAGATAGGGTTTTCCAGAGAAGTCTTGCAAACATCAATGAATTAAAACAAATCATAACTGAAGAATTCTCGTCAATAACATCAACAATGTTTTGTGTCAAAACACTTGGTTTGACGAGTTCATGTTTGTATTGAAAATGGTGGCGAATATTTTCAACATTTGCTATAAGGAATGATATTATAAAAAAATTTGAATTAAATTACGTGCTTCAAAAACAAAATTACCACAGGATTAAGTAACATAACAACTCCATTTTTTTCCTGTTTTACCTCACAAATAAAGTTATAAGAGTCCAACAGTGTTGGAAATTCTCTCCCCTATTTAAACAAGGTTCAGACAATTATATTTCAGTGTCAGAATAATCCGTCAGATTTAAGGGTAATAAGAAAAAACAAAGGGTACTCTTTAAATTGATCACCCTGTATATGATGATGAAATGCGATATTGCTGTAAAAGACATCAGACATGATCTTGCGTACATGACTTTTACTATTCGAGTTTTGATCCTATTTTTAGAGGAAGAAATTTTGCAGGAATGAAAAAGTCATCCGACAATAATTTTTTTCGGCACTTCTAGTTTTTTAAGCCTTTAATATTTTTCTAATCATTAATATAGTACTTTGAAGTAAAAAGATGCTTGAAATTTTGTATTTGTTGAGAAATTATATTCTGTTGAAGCTACAAATGGAAATGATTATTATTTTATAAGATGTAATAGTTTTTTTATCCATTTCTGAATAATGAATTGTATTTCTATCCAGTTAATAAGGGTTCATAACAGAATAATGACTATTTTATATTTTTATTTTATAGGCCGAAATAGCCTGCCAATTGTTATAGCAATTAGAGAATTCAACTGCGAAGTTCATGTAAAATGGTCAACGTAAAATACACATTAAAGACTTAAAAGCATGATTATTAAAAATTATTGCTGTACAGAATTTTAAACATAACAAAGTGATTGCTTAAAGCAAAAAACTTTATTTTTCCAAGCAAAAATGATACTTAAAGCGAACACTGTACTCCCTTTTAATTAAAATTAAGGTCAAAAAATTGTTCGTGATTTTTAATCAACAATTTTGGAATACGTATATACGTTGTTTGAGCAGTGAATTTTTTTTCGTACTGTATCTTTCTTTATTCAAGCATCTGAAACTGAATTTTTGTTAAAATATTTTCATTTTGATAATTTTAAATGTTTTTAAAATACAACTTCATTAAAAGCAAGTTCACTTGATTCGAACTAATCAATATCTATTCCACATATGCCAATATCTCCCTATTGACGTATGCAGCGATAGGCTAACTAAATGAATTTGATCTCATGAACTTTAAGAATGAAAGGAACAGTGAGACCAAAATATGAATGATTTGTTCCATATTGTTCAGTTTATATGTCTTGTGTCAGTACTCCTTTTTTATATTTATATTGGTCTCTTGCATTTTCTGTTTTTCTTACGTAAAGGTATATGTTAAATATCATTTTTACCAGTTTGGATTCAAATTTTAATTTAAATGAAAGAAAACAACGTGTATTAAATTATTTTAGTCTGCATTTTAACTAGACTTCTAATACAAGTTGAAATATATTTTAAAAGAAGGTTATCAAACAAAAATTATCCTTTTTAAGATAAATAATTCTTTTAGAGACGATACCAAATGAGTCGATTGAAAATCTTTAATTATTGCTTATCAATCATTTGAATAAATTGAGAATTTATTTCGAATGTTATTAAGTTTTCTCCAACACAATAGTATTTTCGATCTTGCAAAACAACTTACTATGTTTGAAGCTCTAATGCTATTTCTAAGAATTTTCTGACTGGACTTCGCAAAAAATTGTAATGAATTCCTTATAAAGTGAATCTTGCATTTATACTTATGTTGTATGTGAACAATAAGCTTAATGCAGATATTTGAGAGGTATAAATATTGTGATATATGATAATAATAATCTACAATAGAGCACGCATAGTTTAAAAATTAATTTAAACTGCGCATTTGTAATTTTTTTTTCTTTTCAGTTTTTCAATTAATAACATAATTGCTTTAATGAGTATGTAAAAATGATTAATTAACTGATATGACAATTCCTGTTTCTTTTCACTCAGTTATAAAAAGTTAAACATGATTTATTTACTTTTTGGTTTTTTAGCAAATGTAATGCAATAAACGAAATAAAAGCTTTCAAAATGTTAGATTATTAAGAAATTAATTGTCAGAAATTCAGCATTACTAAATGTGTCAGAAATAAACACAATCCTCTTAAATATTAATTATCGGACAAAATTTTCAGTTACGCTGGAAAATATATGAAGAAGATTAAAACTGTTCAAAAAAAGTATAAATGCATTATCACAAGTGTACCGACCTTCAATTAAATACAATGGAATGAATTTGTTTCAATTAGCAATTGCCGTAAACGTAGCGCATTGCTCTCTAATTATAAGCATTTCGATTTTTCCCATGTTCTTCACAATTTTTTTTTTGCTAAAAATTGCTTTCGTTATAGCATTTTTGGATTACCAAAAGGTTCGCAATAATCATTTGAATTATATGTTTATCATATCCTGAAGCAAACGCATCTTCTGTTTTTCATTATTTGATTCGTAATCGTAATTATAGTAACTAAATTGTTGATTCTTAGTTTTAGGTGTAATTGAATAAATTTATGTGCACTTAACCAATTGATCCGATCAAGGATTTGTGCGATCTCAGCATATTTAAAATGCATTTCTTTTTCAAGAAACTGTGAATATAAGTGATGCAAATAATATTCTAGGTTTATTTTATTACTCCTCTAATATAAGTGACATAAATTATAATTTGAGTTTTTTTTTTCACTTCTCGATAAATATTAAAATACCCCAATATCATTTAAATGTTGTGTTACAAAATTTCCGATGTAATTGGTTGTAACTTAATGTTATTTATGTTTATAATTACTTATAAACAATTATTATTGTAGAGTTAAGTATAAATCATAAGAAGATTTTCTCTTCTAAAATTTGGAGCTTTTCATTTTCACTTTGATTTATAAATGTATTACAGCGTGGTATCTATCGCATGTCCTCCTTTAACTAGCACCTGGGGACTTTTAATGAATTTATTTAAATTGAATACATCTTCCTATGGATGGAACATGATTTATGTAGACTGGAATAAAATTAGTGTGAGGTACAATTAACGTATGGTATCAATATCATTTATATAAGCAGGAAAGAGTTTAATATTGCGGTTGGAAGTTAGTTAGTGGTACTGAGTGAAGCTGAAGCTACAAAAACGGAACAGCAACTTTCTCACCATCATGAGAAGTTATTGGATCATAACCAAGAAAGATCTACTTAGGATCAAGGACTCAAACTTTCATCATTACTTAGTCTAAGGACTAGAACCGATATATTCGGTAAGATAAATATTAGATTGTTATACTGAATATTAGATCAGATGCGAACAGGAACTATTGCCACAGATAGAGAAGGCTAAGGATTAAATATTGATTATTCCTAGATCTTAGTAAAATAACTTGGTTATCATCTCTATGTGACTTTATATTCATTGGATCAATGCTTCATACGATGGGGATCGAAAAGTTTTAATTATTTTTAAGAAATAATAGAGATATTTGGATAAAGTTTACTATGAATATTAATTGATTCCTATATACATAATGCTGCAAATTACACTTATGAATATTAATTTGTTTGGTTTCCGAAGCCTTAGATTGAAATAATCCGCATTATAGTAAGTTTTTAATTATTATTCTAGGATATAGTAAAGATTAATTTTTATTAATAAGAATTGAGATAAAAATGTAATTTTTTTTTATTCTTAAGACTTCTCTATCACATCCAGAGTGATACATTTATTCTAGCGTTTATTAACCTCTCGAATGGGTAGTTATTGTCGAATTCAGCAGCCTGGACCCTTATCTTCTCCATACTGAGAGTTATTTCATTCTACGGCTTCTTGAAACCAAACAAATAAATATTAATAGCTGTAATTTACAACATTAAGTGCACAAGGATCATTTAATATGCAGAATAAATTTTATTTAGTTGTCTCGGTTATTTCTTAATAATAATTAAACCTTAACGATACCCTGCACAGTTGTTTTAAATAAAATTAAAAATTGAAAATGAAAGAAATAATAATGGAGCGTTATAGTCGTAATGATGAATTTCGAATCATATACGTACTCCATTGAATTATATAAGAATTATATTGATTAATATATGACTTACATTTTTATGATGAATAATATACCAAGTAGAAATTTTGGTAATTAGTAATTGATTGTAGATTAGTAATTGATACATGAATTTCAGTGCATTGATCAAATAATTATGTACGTTATCAATTAATCTGTTTGTGAGTTTGCATGGTTTTGCATAATTAAAATATATGTATTTTTCAGAAAATAGTTAATGCAAATGATATTAATCATATTTTTTTCTGTTATATTTTTCCGAAAAAATTGTTTTGCTTCGATGTATCTTAAAATTTTTATTACAAAATTCACTCGGTAATCTATCGTGGTTTTCTTTGAATTATTCAATAGTTACTCAAAGAAATTTATTATACAAAGAGTTTAATAGTTTTCTTTAAAAACAGCTTGTTTTTAATTTTTAGTTTTCATTTTGTCTCATATATGCATTCACTCTTGGCTCTAATTTATTCACAAAATTTTTATATACTTACTAATATACTAATGTTCTTTTATATATAAATGGAAATAGAGTTCATTTTTGTGGTTAAATCAACATTTATAAATATCGAATTAATGGCGAATATCAATTATTTAACAGAATGTAATCACAATAAAATATATATTGTAAAAATATAATGTAGGAAAATATAGACATATACATAAAAAATACAATTTGTAAAATAAATATTCTATTTACAATTTTATAACAACGTGTTCTAGTTATTAAATTAACAAAAGTTCACTTAATACGTTACACATATTCTTTTGCGATATTGCATCTATAAATGATAACTAATGTAAAATTAAAAACTCGATAGAATCATAAGGAATAAAGTATTTTATTAAATATGTTTACTGTGCATGGATATGCTCTATTATGCATTTATATTTATTTTTCAAGCATCAATAATCAAAAGAAAATACTTCATTTAATAATCAAATTATATTCATGTATTATATGTTCTTCGTATAACTAGTTATTTTTAACACATGGTGATTTAATACGCTTTACCGTGTATTTATCATGAAATATTAACGAATAACAGTCGTTGTCGTCACATTAACTTACCTTAAAATATTCATGATTCTGGCCATGCAGAGATACAATTATTTTGATGTACAAATGTTGTGTACATGTTTTCCACTGACTTATTTTTGAAGTTACGATGGAAGTTAAATCGTCCTAAAAGGCATATAATCGTAATGTGACTTTCTCTAGTAAAATATTAAACACAATTCTCTTGTAGAGTCGGACGTGGGTATGTTGTACCTGATAGCTTTTTCCTCGACGCATTAAAATCAGAGTTATGGACCAGCCATTTCCAGACATGGTCATGGAGTTGAATGACGCCGTGGGAAATTAGTTCGAATAGTTAGAGAGCAGGCGTGTGCTAATAGATATGAGGAAGTTATATCCTACATTTCGTCTGAGAAGAACTTCCTCAGGAGAAACTTTCTGAACATTAATCCGTTTACTGTTGAACTGTAATTTTGTTTGTCACCACGTTCTGTAGGTGGCGGAACAGAGGAGTTTTGGCAGATCTTCTGAAAGTGCATGTTTGTTAACGAAACAAAGATGGACAGGAATTGTGCTAAAATGAATGAAACTTCACAAAAGATGAAAAAATTAACTTTTCATTAATGTCATCTAATGTTTTTCCCTACATTTACTAAATTTAATGATATATGTATTTGATTTCGAAAATTATCTTGATTTTATAGCTATTATACGTATTTTTATATTCTCCATTTCTATCACAAATAAATTAAACACTGTAATTTTTGGGGAGTATTATGCTTGTTTATTTACGTCGAATTGAGAAGCAATACGAGGGCTATTGGTGACGGAACTCGAAATTTTGAACCTCGGACAAGTGACGAGGACGACGCCTGTGCTGGCATCTCCCTTTCCTAACTTCTACATCATACCGAAGGGAGGACTTGGGACCTCGACAGATTTACGCACATCGGCCTCACTACATGTTGGTTTCTTTGTAGCATCAGTGCTCGAACCCACAACTCAATGAAAACCGCTGTCCGCGAGCCCACGACCATAAGCACTAAGCTACCGCGGCCATTTTTTGCCAAAGAATAAACTTAATTTGCTTTTAACAAATTAAGTTAGTTTTCCCTTTTTCTTTTAAACTTTTTAATATAAGTAATTTAAAGTTTTTTGGAACAACTTCTGATGAAAAATGGAACTTATAATTTTACACATATAAAAAAAAAAAAAAAAATTCGTTTTTAACGATCCATAAATTTACAAGGGAATTAAGAGGATTAATGCGGAAGGAATATAATTAAAAGTTACTCTAAATTTATTTTAATTTAAGAAACCAAAATTTTTCTGTGGGATTTCTGGTGTTAAAATTTCTAGACTACGAAAATAATTTTATTATGGAGAACATCCTGGTAAGTTCTCCCTTTTTTTAAATATCTAATTCAGTAAGAAATTTAAAATGGCTTATTCTTTTTTTTTTACATCTTATTCACACACTATGTAATAATTTTAAATTTGAATATGTTAAATAAAAGCAGTATTTTACTAAGCAGAATTGATAAGACAAAAGAAGAATATTTTTTTCGATCCTCAAAGACTGTCATTCTATTGAATAAAATTAATTAAAATTTATAAGCGAAATGATACAAATTATAATTATCATCGTTTTATCTTAGGTAGAAAGAAATACTTCAAAAATTACTTGACTGAGCTTTCCTAAAAAGTTAACAGCTAAATGAAATTGAGTAATGAAAGAAATGAATATTTTATTTCATTCTGGGACAAACTCGAACATTTTTTTACAACTATTTCCGACTGTGAAACAGTTTCTTGATTAAAATTTTGATTATGATTCATTTTTCACTTACTCTGTAAGTTATTACATTTGTAAATTAATTTTATGAAAGAGATAAAATCACCTTCGCCTTTCTTTCTTATTGTCTGTAAGAATATGACTGCGATAGCCTAGTGATTATGGTAGCGGAATTGCGGCCGACATTGTTTTCCTCGAGTCAAGCGTTCAAGCCCTGATGACACTAAAGACCAGCAGTGTAATGAGGATGATGCACGATAAGTTTATAGTGGTCCTAAGTCCTCCCTTCGGTGTGGCATGAAAGTTTGGAGAAAGAGGTGCTAGCTCAGGTGTCGCCCTCGTCACTTGACTGAGGTTCAAAATTAAGAGGTTCGTCAGCAATAGCCCCCGAGTTGCTTTTTAATGTGACGTGAATAAACAATCACATCATCATACTTGTAAGAATGATGTTCTCTTAGGACTGCTAAATATATAAGTCTCCATTCCAATGCAATGAGATCCAAAAACTTCAAAATCAACGATTCCAATAAAAATATTTGAATAATAAATTTCAATTCATGGGCTAAGCTATGAAGTTCTATATTGTACATAAAACTGGAAGTGCATTTTTTATGCATAAGTTCTGTTATTAATACAATTACTAATCCGCGCTTATCAAAACATTGTTTGCACTAAAAATAAGAATAAGTACTACTGAGCACTAATTGTATTAATTTTCATGTAAATTAGAATTTATGTATATATAGCATGTAAATCTTGGTTTTTAAGTATTCCGAATATAATATGTAAAATCTTTGAATTCAGACAATTTTAAGGGAAAAAAATTATTAAGGGTATACACCATTAAAAGACACATGCTATGTAATTCATCATTTTTCCATAGGATTCCAAACCCTAAACTGAAATTAAGTGGTATAATCTCATTCAATGAAAGAATAAAATAAAACTACATAAAATATACCGGAATTTTTTTTTATATTCGTTATACCTAAGTAAAAAAGAATCCTTGAATTGTGATCATAGGAGGTAAAATGTCACCATAAAATGGACCATATTTTTCTCCATATACTGAGGTATTTCTTTCTTTCAAATCACTATAAAAGATTCGCATTCGTATTACAGGTCTTCTTTTGTTGTCAGAAAAATCCAACAATGATCTTTCCCTTGAAATGGGTCTGATGATTTCAAAATCAATTCTTATAAATTTCCTTTCTCCGTTTCATTTTACGCAGAGCAATTTAATGAAGCCTTTTCAACTCTTGATCCAGAAACAGACAGTAAAAATGATTTAAGAAAAATCTATTTAATTCCTCCATGTCAGCGGAATGGAAAGTATAATAGGGGGCTTTCAAAGCATGCGTTATAGTACAGTGAATCTGCAGGTACATTGAAACTCTTCGATTTCATTCATTTTCTTGTACTAATGTCTTCTAAGCAAATGAATTGTCTTAAAAGACCATGATAATGATACAAAAGCATTTTTCAATCACAGGACTGTATCTTTCTTGTTTCAATGAAACATTGTCTGTTTCGTTCGTTCCGAGGTAATTTGGTGGAACAAAGATCATTTCCTATTTTTATTTTATTCATCTTTCTACGAGAATTGCTGAGAGCGTTTTTACAGCGACTATATTTATTTGTGTTATTTTCCATTGCATTTGATACAGAATACACTTTTCAAAAATTTACGTTGTAGTTCTCATTGTATTATAAGATAAAAATACTGAAGTGAGAATAAGCATTTATTTATTTTTTGTAATGTAAAGAAATGATGCTCTGTAATTCTTTTGTTAAAAAAAAATTTTTTAAAAAAAAAAAAAAAAAAAAAAAAAAAAAGGTTTTTTCCCCCCCTTTAGGTTTTACGTCCTTTCTAAGAATAAGAAAATGATGATGTATGTATTGTCAATGATCGAATAGTCAAAACATAAATAACATTACTTTTTCTAATATTCCTAAGATCATACTGTTTTTATCAAACAGATATTTAAAAATATAAAGGTCATATATTTAATTCAATGATATAACACCAACTACCTAAAATCACAATCTTTTCCTTATTAATTACGAGTGTTTGTAATTTAGTTTTTCTACTATACGAATAAATAATGTATGCAAGCTACTTGAAAGGTACACATATTCAAAGCTAATTGTATCGTTAACATACCTGAAGTGTTGGATATCGTATTAGAGGATACATCCTAATATCGTATTAGATGTTCTTTTACTATGCGAAATGCTGCAGTTAGACGTGGCATTGACTGAACAAATAATTAAAAGTCTTATGTAGAAATATTCAACCATGCTGTCTCTGTCAGTTCTTTCGAAAGTGTTAACGGTACAGGATTTTATGCACGAATTGATCTTTCTATCACGTCCCATATGTGTTCGATGGGACTCAAGTTTGGTGATCTAGGTGGCCAAATCATCGCAGGAATTATATAGACTGTTCCTTAAGCCAATCACGATTGATTCAGGCTTGGTGTAATGGCGCATTGTCATCATGGAACATTCAATCATTGTTTGAGTACAGTAAGTCGATTAATGACTACAAATTGTTTCGAAGTCGTTTTAGTCGACAACACCTAATAAATGCGTTAGTGGAGTCCCCTCATGCATCTACACAAGATCCTCATTACAGACAGCTGGACTCTTGCGGAAGATCAAGCAACATTTCTGTTTCTCACGAACTTTGACTTTTTAAGAGTCCATTCTCCTGAGAACCCAAAACACCCCCCAAATGTACAGTTATGCAGTTGTAATTTCTTGTCATTCTCAGTGACCAATAGCTGAGTTAATTAATTCAGGTATATCTAAACCAAAGAAAGGACATATTTCGTGGTTTTGAAAGAAGCATGACCATTCATTCATCACGAAATTTTCGAAGAGAAAGGTCATCAGATATTAACTAAGCTTTCGACAAGAACGTCGTGTCCAAGGGCATCATATTACTTTTTCAAACGTGAGACTAGCTCCAAAAATGTCATATTTGTATAATAATCATAAGGGCTGCAAACATTTTATCTAATTGCAAATATAAATTTTAATATTTTATATAAATTAAGCACATTAATTTATTGTAAATAATACTCTCCAGGCATCCTTTCATTTAACGCAACCAACGCAAACATCATTTGCCAAAAGTTAAATATAGTCTTTTCTAGTCAATGACAGGTTCCATTTTCCCAGTGGACCCAGTCCATGGCATGTAAAAAACAGCTTACACTATTATTTAATCACCATTAACAAACAAAGTGCCTTGTTGATAACTTGAGTCCATGTCCTCTTTGGGTTTGCGCCACACTCGAACCCTACCATTAACTCTTACCAATTGGAATCGTGACTCATCTGAACAAGAGAGGTTTCCCAATAATCTAGGGTCTAATAAATATGTTCACGAACCCAGTTTGGGCCCTGAAGCCGATTGCATGTTGTAAGAAAAGATATACTAGATCCAACTTGCTTTCTGTGTTCTAAGTCTGATAATTCCTGTCGTGTGACCATAAATGTCGGAAAACTTTTCACATGAATTAGTTGAGTACAAATAAAAACCTTGACAATGCGCTATGATTTTATACATTTTTTTCTGCTCAACTATTGCTGTATGTATATTTGCATGTTGCTATCCCATTACTTTTAGGGCACTTGAGTGTTCTGTTAATAATTTCTAAGTACTTATTAAAAAGATATGGTTTTATATCCTCAACATTTTCTCTCGAATAGGTCATAATTTTTTGATGCGAAAACAGATTATTTATAATGAGATGGGGTTTTTAACTTTTGGCATAATTATTTCAAATAAGATAATAGATTAATATACACTGAATTCAAAAACTAAAATATTTATATAATTTCTGTATTTGCTTAAATCTATTCCTTCACTTCTAAAACATATACAAATAGCAAGAATTATAATAAGCACTTTTAGTCCATTATCTTGTAATTATTTTAAATAACATATGCATTAAATTAAAAAGAATTATTTTAAATAATTTTTATGAAATTATTTTAAATAACGTATATACTCGTATTTATCACGAACACCAATATTTTTAGCAATAACTCAAATACAGATTTGTCTATTTGCATTGATTTCAATTTCTCTTTCAATTGCAAATGGATTTCGCTATTACATTTTCAGCTATCAAAGAAAACTCACTAGAGACCGCATTTTATAAGTGATATTTTTTTTTTATGAAAAAAAGTGAATATCGAACTAGAAGGCAGTTCCTTAAGAAATTTTTTCCCGTTACCCTTTAGGTAAAATCTATTAATGAAGCATTTTAAACGTTTGTTCTAACAGCAAGTTGAAAGAATTACTTTAAAGTACCCATTTTCTTTCTCCTTTTCAATAAGGGGGGGGGAAGCAAATTTTAACTCTTATGCATGAGTGAATAGAATTCGTGAAGTTTTAATTAATTAATCTCTAAGTATTTTTCATCATATACAACAATCAAAAGAAATTAAAGCCTTGGAGATATATTTAATCATGGTATGAAGAGCTTTTCAATCAAATAGTTGTAAAGGTCTTCTGTGATCGAATAGATTGTTTTAAGGAAGCATTGGTCATTTAACTACTTTAAGCCTTTTTTTTATTTTTATTTATTTGGAATAATCATAGAATTACTTGCTAGCATTCTTTTTTTCTCTATTTTGAGAATAATACTTACGAAAAAGATACTTATTTCAATAATTAATGTATTTATTGGATTAATAATTACTACACACACTACTCATTTATTAAGTTCATCAAGTTTATAGTTATAATATGTTTAATTGATATAGTTATGTTAAGTCATGAATAGATTGCTAGTGTTATTACTATTATATTTGTTATTTCACAAACTTTTGTTTTACGATTCGGAAATTACCTTTTTGGGAACATTATTTCAATTTAAAACCATATGAAAATGTTACCGATTACAATTGATATCAACAATTGCTGCCTGAATCTTGCTCTTTAACGTTTTTCTTTTTTTCTTGAAACCTATTTTTATACGTTCGCTTAGAAAAGTCAGCAACAAACACTATTTAAAATTAATGCTTATTAAATTTAAAGCTTAATCTGTCTTATATTATTAACGTTTTCAAATATTTCCCATATGTTATAAGAGTAAACTTGAAAAATCATTTGCTTTTTTTTAAGTGATCATCTTCTTCTTCATTATTACTTTTGATGAATGAAAACAAAAATTCATTTTATTTATTCAAATATTTATTAGAAAGAATTTTTTATGAATAATCTGCATCAATCGATTAAATATAAAAGAGCTTATTTTGGAATTTCTTTTAATAAAGGTATACCAATATATTCATAAGCTTAAAATTTTAGATTTATTTTTTGCTTTTACGCAGTTGAAAAAAAGAATAAAATAATGTTTTTTTTTGTCTTAAATGTTTTAATGGAAAGGAAATTATCGCCATTATAATCTATCTTCATTACCAATCACCTGTCATGTCATTACTTATAAATACATTTATATCACAACAAACAGATGCTGTTTATTTGTATCATGTTTCACGAAAGCGAATAAAGCTTTTAACAAGCGAAAGCTTTAACAAGGCTTCGCAGAAAAAAATAAATACAGTAGGAATAAAAATGATTCTGTAGACTCTTGTCTGTCTGTCTACCCTTTTTTTTTTTTTTTTTTTTTTATGAAGAGCTTAATGAAGCCTTTTGAACTTTCGTTTTAGTGACAAACTACTAGACAATATAAAGAATCTATTTGCTGTTTCCATATCAAAAGAAAAAAGAAATCACAACTCTCAAGTTTATTCAGTATATATATACATATACATACATACATATATATATATATATATATATATATATATATATATATATATATATATATATATATATATATGTAGTGAGAAAGAAAATAACGCCTTAGGATAATGAACTCTATAATATAAAAAGCGACGCAAGAAAAAGTTACTTGAATGGGGTGAAACTCGGTAGATATAATGTATATATTTTAAAAAAACGAGCACTAACGGTAATATAGGAATTATGTCTTTTATTCATAAAACTCAATCACAAAATTAGAAAGAAAAAAAAAATATTTTGACACTGCCCCTGATGCAAGGTATTATCTGTCTGGACATTGACTCATTGAGTTGGTGGATGTCCTTCTGAAAGTTGATAGTCATACACGTTCTAATTGGCGAATTAGATGAGCATGATCCAGAGAAGGAGAGAGACGCCTTCTCATCAGAGGCCAAATTTACTTAATAGGTGATAATCTGGCAATCGCTTCTTCCAGGAGAGTATCATTGGAGTATGAAAACAAAAAATTGAGAGATGTGTTGTGTGTAGCAAGGTTTTACCGTGTTGAAATGTAAGCCTACAGTTCTTTCAAAGAAAGATAAACTCTACGAGAAGTAGAGTGTCTTCGACGTACCAAAGTGCTGAAAAGTAGTCACGGATGATAACCAATAGGGTCCGGCAATCATTTGAAATGGCACACCAAACTTTAAAACTTGGTTGTTGGGCTTTGTAGAGGGGTGAGTAACCCATACGGTTCTCCTGGACTTTTCAAGGCAGATCTTCGCTGTTTCATTGAAGTTCAATTCGAAGATGGATTAACTGCTGGCAAAAAATTCTACTGTAGTCCATGAAATTCCAGGTCGAATTCACCCTGCATTACTGTAAACACGCGTAACAGCGAGCAATAGTGAAGGCAATCAGCGCAATGACTTCTGTGACCTCAGTCTTAGCTTTCTGAATAGCCCAAGGATAGTCTATACAGTAACTAGTGTAGAATTGTTGATAAAGATACACCAAGGCCAGGAAGGCTGAAAGCAGATGATCTCTCTGACTTTACGTTCTGTCTTCGAACTCAGTCGAGTGATAATATCTTGACCCTTTTTGCGGCCATGGTCTTACCCATTCCTGTTGACATGGTTGAATGGTAGCATCTTTCCAACCCATATGTCAGGCGATCCTGCGATTTGACTAACCTTCTTCCTTTAATCCAATTGTACGTCCTCTCTCAAATGCGATTGAAATCTGCCCATGTTGTTTGCGATTTCGTCTGCGAGGCAGTCTACCTAAGTCGACTGAGCCACATTCGCGTGATAGTTACTCCTAAGCATTTGAATGTCCTCTGTTTTATACACCATCCAGATTCTCTTTTATAATTCCTTCTCCAGTAAGTCGGTCAACGGCTATGAAAAACTAATCATTTACATTCTCTATCATAAAATACGTGCATACATATTTTCGTCTTATACAGATAACTCCTTGATGCGTCATTTTTATGTTATTGAGTGTATATATAACTTTACGAATTCCAGTTACCACTCGCGCCCATTATCTTTGTTTTGTAAAATTAACCAGTTTATTTCAAATTGAGACCTCTTTTTTACCTTTCAACCTGAGAGTTAATGTAGTAAAACGATATTAATAATAATAAAATTTTTTTTACCGTTCTTAATTCCCTTTGTGTGGGTTTAATTTTCTACGAACTGTAGAACACAGCAATATTTAAACGAATCAAGATAAAAATAATAATGAGACTTGTGACGTTGGGTTATTTGAATTTTTCTCTTCACTAACCTTGGGGACTTTAATTGAGACTGATTGCACGTAACAAACAATTTCTTCCCAACCAAAATGAAAGGTGATTATTCTAAATGGAGGCAGATATAAGTGAAGTGAGCAAGATAGGAGAGTATATAAGCAAAGCGAAATTTTGAGGCTAAAAGTCGAGTGGCACTAGCGCTGAATATATGCCTTACAATCGGTAGACAATAACAAGAGTTGCTACAGGCGATATCAGTCACGAAGGGTTCGAGGAACCAAGTCAACTTCAACTCGAGAGAGATTTTGGTAAGACACTATTAATTCGGTATTAGTTAAATGGGTGAATCGATCTAGGATTTATCCAGGAGAGCACATATCCATCAGATGTTAAATTGCAATTTTATCGAATAAATAGTTGTGTGAAATTTGTCTAGCGTTTCTTTTTGTAGGTTATTGACTTTTGGTGTTAGTAATATTTAATTGAGTTATGGCACAAGAGTCGGGTAGAAGAGCAACGCCACAGATTTACTATTCCAAAGCACTATATTGCTTGGAATATGCGAATGAGAGTTACATTCAATGACGCATCAATAACCCTGGAAATAGTTGATATGATTAACGGCAATTTAATTAATCATCAACATCCTATTTTCTTTTCAAAAGAGCAAATATTTTAATAAAATTTAGTTTTATCATTGATGTCAATTTTTTTTGAAAGGGGTGACTAATATATCTCACTTACAATACAAAATACCTAAAATACATGTAAAAAAATACCTAAGAGAAAGAAAGATTGCTGAAGAAATTTTAGAGAAACTGATCAGAATTTAACCAAATTGTATTCTGGAAAAATTAATGACTTCTCATTTACTTAACGCATTATTTAAAAATTCTGTGTATATAGAACGGCAATTGGTCAAAATTTAAAAAGTTCTATTTTTTTGTTTAAAAATATAAGCATTATTCTTAAAAATGTCTTGGTGGATATCATAAGTAAAATCAAAGTGATGAAAAATTTAAGTTTAAATTGATAAAGAATGGTATAAAAATAAATACATTCAAACGGAGGAATTTAATTACTGAAAAATGAAAATTCTTAGGAAATGTCGGGTGCTACAAATACAGAAATGAAAGAAGTATACAAATAATAATAAAAAAAATTTAGCTGAAACAAAATATAAAGCAAAATGTTGCTTTGCATTACGTTTTCCGATTACTATTTTTTTTTAAAAAAAAAATACTACGCTTACAATGGTTATAAGATGAATAAGCAAACAATAAGGCAGTTAATGGTAAACCATATGATATAAATAAGCTTTTAAATGTTCACTTACGTTTATATATATATATATAGCGTAATCCCAGTTTTATTCGAAGTTAACGAAGGTAAATACCTGGGCAATTCCAAAATACTTTTTTCTTAGAATGCTTAATTTGCTGACTTGGAAATTTATAAATAAAAAGGAAGGAAAAAGAAATCAGTTGTCCTAAAGTTTTTTTAAAAAAGATATTAAGGGTTCGCATATAATTGCTTTTATTTATCTGATATTTACATTAAAATAGAGGATAATTTCAATATTTTATATTTTAATAAGACTAATAAAATTTACCTCATTATAAAGTTATTTTTATTCATGGTTTATTCATTTAAATGACTCAAACTAGTTTATTTATAAATTTTTTTTATTAATTATAGTCTTCATAAGAAATTTAATATCCAATTAACATCGTGTTTACTTAATCTGTAAATAATTTAATCTAATAGCATGGTAAAAATTAGCTTTCAACCGACATAACAAAATACCACAAATTACAAGAACTACAGTATCTATCTTATAGAGTTTATATGAATTTAGATTAAGAAGTCAATTAAAACCCAGTATTTAACTCGAGAAGTTATGTTTAATTTGGGTTATTGTTAAATTTACTTAATTTTATTGAATTTAATTATTCAGAGTTCAAATGGCTTTTAAAATGTACAATTAACTGCTTAATTAAAATTTAAATGAATTACAGGAATGTTCAAGATGCCTTGAGATTAAACAATGTTCAAGATGGCTAGGATTAAAAAAAAAGAGATTTACACTCGAAAAATATATACAACTTAGTCTAAAAGTCTTTAACTGTAAATGAAGTAAGAAAAGTAAGATATTTTAAAATTATAAGATTTGTCGTCAATAGTTATCTTCACCAATATTATATATATATATGCATATATATATTATTGTTATTGATTATTTATTAACGAAGCACATAAATGCAACCAAAATTACGAGGTCCGTCGCAAGTTACTTGCGATGGATCTCGTGAGTTTGAGTCTTGATTAGGTAATGAGTATGGCACCTGAACTGGCATCTCCCTCTCCAAAACTTCCATATTGTCTCACGGGAGGACTTGTTACTTCAGCAGATTTAACGTGCATCAACCCCGTTATTCTGTGTGTCTTTAGTGGCACTAGGATTCCAACCCACAACTCGACGTCCATGAGCTCACGACCATGACCATTCGGCTATCACGGAAATCCAATAGTTGTAGAGTGCTATCAATGTAACAAAAGAAACTACAGAACTATTGTAAACGAATTTTTTTTATTATCTTTATCCATCGCATGCAGCATAGTGTGTCTCTTATTAAGTTAGCAACGAACAATCTAAATGTAAGGTTAAAAAGTACTTGAACTCTTGTATAAGTAGGAAATAGTATCATTTTATCATCATTTAAGAGTTAGTGCTTTATATGTATAAGTGGCCACAGTAGCCTCACGACTGCGTGGTTGCCGTTGAGTCATGAGTTCAAGCCAGGGAGCCACCATGTGGAGGGGTTTATGCTAATCAAATCTCCTGTGATATGGAAATTTGGAGAGGGAGAAGCCAGCTCAGGTGTCATCCTCGTCACTTGACCAAAGTTCAGAATTACGAGGTCCATCGGCAGTAGCTCTCGAGTCTCTTCTAATTGCGACATTAATAATCATTCAATCAATCGATTCATATGTATGAACAATAATACACATTTAATTTGGCGTTACAAGAAATTTGAGTTCTTGTTTAATGTATTTTTTTCTACTTTTTTACGTTAATCATAAGGTTTAGATAGTATTAGAGTTCTACATTTATGTTTATTTTTGAAATCTGGGCAATTTTATAATTCAATAATAGAATTAACTTACTCATAAGATTTCTAAAATTGTTGTTCAGTGTAGACGCCTTTTTAAAATTAATCAGTAGGCTATTTTTTTTAACTTTGAAAATATATTGTTATGTCACAGAAATGCTATTGTTATCCCATTGCCTATAGTAACTTATTTAGTTTAAATGTATTGACAGTTTAACATAGAGTATTGTATATAAAACTGGTAGACATGCTGAATACGCGGCGCCTCTGAGTTATATAGCTGAAGAAATTGTATTGATCAATATACAACCAGGCGCTCGTAAAGACGACTTATATAGTGCATGAACCTGAGTAGGCACTTTTAACTGTCGTAAACAGTTGGAGGCAGTGTTTATCTACCTCTGTTATAAATGTAAGAAGTTTCTAAAAATAACTAGATCTCTATATGCAAAAGCTTCTTCATATTTAGCGCTTCTGCATGGAATCATTAACAAGCATTTATTAGTGGCATGGGAAACAATGTATACCTTTATTATATATATAGCAATTCTATGAAATTTCTAAATACATATTTTTATACCCTTTCAGGAAGTTCGACCTTTTGAATCCCGAATAATTCCTTTTTTCCTTAAATATTTTTAAAATTGAAAGACGTAGAATGTATTTTTACTAAGAATAATTTCTTAAAAACGTTCAAAAGGTTAGTATTGACTCATTTTGCTTGATTTCAATTTCATATTACAATTTAATTGTAATTTCATTCACTTTCTTATTGTTGGCTCTAAATGCAATTAAATTTGTTAATCAGTCATATGAAGAGAATCAAATAAATGATAACTGCTTCACAATTAATATTAAATTCATGCAATTAATTTCAATGAAATTCGGTTTCTCACACACGTTCCATCTCTTACTATTGACTCGATCATGATAGCCTAATGGTCGTGGTCACAGATTTGTGTTGGGCGTTGTTTTTGCCTTGATGCTACAAAAGACCCGCCGTGTAGCGAGGGTGATGCACGTGAAATCTAGTCGAGATCTTAAGTTCACCCGTCAGAGTGGTAGAAGTTTGGAGAGGGAAGTGTCAGCTCAGACGTCGTCCTCGTCAATCAGTTTTTGATCGAGATTTAAAATTACGGGTTCCGTCGCCAATAGCTCTCGTGTTGCTTTTCATTGAGATGTTGATAAACAATTACATACTAGCATTGTTGACTCATTTTGCAATTTCATTCATTAATCAGTCACATTAAATGAGTCTAATAAGCTCAATAGTTTTACAACTAGTATTGAATTTAGCTTTCAAAAAGATAAATAATGGCAAAACAAGCAATTTTCTTCATGGACGATTATATTAGGAACTGGTTCTGAGAACAGTTATCTTATTGGAAGCGATTTTAAATCACAGATTTATGCTATTATTTTCTTAAAATTATGCACCATGAAAGTTTTAAGACATATTTGGAACAAAAATTCAATATGTTTAATCATTTTATTGCTACAATAACGACCGTCAAGAGATCAAGGAACGCTGGGAGAAATGTGTAATTCGGGATATAAGAATTATTATATATATATTACTATATTACTATAAGAATATTACTATAAGAATAATAAATGAAAATTAAGTTTCTATCTCGATTATTTTAATAATGATTAAAACTGTACTATACTTCAAGTTACTTGAATCTACGACTTGCTGAAACAAAACTAAACAACATTAATAGCTTAATTTACCTCATTATATATATCATGGTCAATTAATATGTTGGATAAATTTTATGTAGATATTAATAATAATCAATTAATATTTTAATAATAATGAAAATTTTATCATACCCCGTCACAACTTCTAATGAGACTCTGGTGTTGGGTGAAGATTAACACTTTACAGAAATGAAAGACCTAATATTTTCTGGGAAAAAATGAAATAATTTCAGAATCAAGCAAAATTTGAATTCATCAATGTTTGCATGATAATTATTCGAACATATGAAAAACCGAGGATCATTTAAGAGAGTTTTAAGCAATCAGTTTGGTATTCTACTTCTGAGCTGGTAGACAAAGAGTTAAGAATTCAAATCTAATAATAAGCCGACATTTGGATGAGATCTAGAATAAAGAGTTTGGTTTGGTTTTATTAACGTCGCAATGGAAGGAACACGAGGGCTATTGACGACGGACCTCGTAATTTTGAACCTCGGTAAAGTGACGAGGACGACACCTGAGCTGGCACATCTCTCTCCTAACTTTCCACCTCACCAGCAGGAGGACTTTGGGTATCAATAGATTTAACGTACATCAGCCTCGGCTACACGGCGGGTCCATTATGGCCAAGGTTCGAACCCGCTACTCAACGCAAACCGCCGGCCACAAATCTGAAACTATGACCACTAGGCTACCGCGGCCACCCAAAATGTAAAAGTCCGAGGCTAAAATACTTTGATCATAGATATGAACAATTAATTTCAAATGAAAAAAAAAGGATTGTAAAAATAAAAACGAGGGAATTTATGTTCTTGACACGGTTATTTTAAATTTACAATTATTAAAAATAAAAACATTTGACAATGGTACCGTTCTCTAAATTAAAGCTATATGATTGACAGACTGACTGGTTTAAATCAACGCAAATTAAGTAATCTTTAGAAGCGGAGTGAATAGATGCAAAGAAGTCGTATAAAAGCGACGAAGAATTGAATATGAGGAGAGAAATATTGTAGAGGTGAGAGAGAAAGATTGACAGAGACAACAAGATTGTGGTAGAAAGAAAGATAGTTGAATGTGAATGATTTGAAGAGTGCACTGGAGTTTCAGGTGTGTCTGAGTGATCTAACAGGAATTTGGACCCGACGCTGTCTGATCGAAGTTATCTCCATTTTGGATTAATGCAATCGAATCCGAGTATCCAAGTAAGAAGAATCTTTGATATTTATGAAGTTGTTAATATCCATGAGGAAGAACAATTAACAAACTGAGAGCATTAAACTTCTTATAGAAAAAGTAAATAGGTCTTTGAAAATTAATTTGACCACATTATTGAACTGTATTTGTGTGACTAATTTATTTAATATATCTGTTTATATGCAAGTTAGAGACATTAAAATTAAGGTTAGATTAATATTTAAGATTACAGACAGATCAAATAACAGAGATACGCCACAAGGTGAAATATATTTAAATTATTTAAAAGTTAAATCAGGTGCGTATAGGTATTACTTATCACATATAAAGTAAGTTAAGAATTAAATATTATACACTCGTTGGTATGAATAAAAGAACTTGGTTATTATTAAAGTGAGGATTTCTATTGTTTACACTATATTATTTAGTGATTATATAAATAAGATTTATAACAAAAAGAGAAGTAAATAATAAAGGAGCGTTACAAGTTTAGAAATAATGGTGAGGATTACACGACCTTTATTAACCTTATGACCAGGAGCACTAGCTTCCCTATTAGAAGCTACAATTATTTTAGACAAAGCCTTCCAAATAACGCCATTTCAACTGCTGTATGTAAAAACAGGGCTTCATAAGATTTTGTTACAAGTATGAATTTTTCGATAAAGATTTCTGTGCTGTTTGTATAACTCCTAGTAACTTCTCACCAGGTACACATAACTTACGGATGTTTAGCCACTCATATCACAATAAAAGGAAAACAAACTATCTACGATGATTTTCTCAGCAAAAATGACTTTGTCTCGCAAAAAGTTAGCTTTTTCACTAATGATTGGCCTTGAAAGAGGAGTTTCTTAGCGCTTGCTATTACAAAATCTACTTGAATACAGTCTTATCTGGTTCTTTATTTTCTGCCATTTTCATATCCTTTTTTACGAACTTCTATCTTCCCACTCCAGGACAGATACTAAGTTTAAAATTGAAGATTAGTTTCTTATAATATCCGAAATTTATGTTCCCAACTAATTGCTAATCTGTTACTTCTTTTATCAACTGCATTATATAAAACCTTGGCCTTATGAGATTTTGCTATAAATAAGAATTTATCAATAAAACTTTTCAGGTCACTTTTCACCACATGAGTTGAACTTTTTCCTCACTAAAAGGAAGTGAAGTTGTCCATAACTCACTAAAGGGAAGACAAACAATCTACGAATTTCTCGGCGAAGTTTAACTTTTCTCTCGGCATAAATTTAGCTTTTTTTTAAATGATTGGATCTGAAAGAGGGCTTAATGGTGTTCGATGCTTTAAAATCAGCTCAAATGCAGCTTCTTCTAAATATTTATTTTCTACCATTTTCATCTTCATTCTCCAAGGCAGATACAAAGTTTGAAACGTCTCTACGTCTCAGCTAATGCCTACCTGTCCCTCCCCCCTTTTTTTAAATCTAAACGTTGAATGTTTATAAATCGTCTGTAACAATAATAAAACAAAACATTTCTTTTTAGAATCGTATGGCACAAAGGGCGGAAAGGAAGGAGAGCAATATAGAAACAAATGAGTACAACGCCTAAGCCTTACACTGCAGAGGCTGACTGGGGTTGGTGACGTCAAATGGGCACGTGTGATCGCTACCAGTGGATTTGTGTTGGAATATCAAAGACTGCACTACTGACTACTCGATGTATGCGAGAAATTCTTTTAGCTAATTTCTTTTTTGTTCTTCTCAAGTTTATCCGGGTAACTGGGCATCTGCATACCTTGAGTTTGGATAATTGGAGTTCTAAATATGTTAATCACCCTCTCAAATCAGTACTATTGTATTTATTTAAAGAATGCAAACTTAAAAATGTTGCAGCGACATCCTATTACCTGTCTCGTCTGTGATCTTAAATGTTGTTCTAATTACAAGGTTTAAAGGTCTACTTAAGTTTAAGAGCACAAATAAAGAAATTAAAATAGTCAATTTTTTCCAAATTATAGTATTTATTGATACTGTAATTGTCGGGGAATTCTTTCAAATATTTTAATGTCTCTATCTGTGAGTACTATTAACTTCTGTAATAAATCAAAGAATCGTTTACCGGAATACGATGCGAGTACCTTTTTGAAATATTCCATCAGCGTTGAGTCCCAATCTTGCCAAATAACCTATACTGAATACATTCGAGCATGTCACACTAATATCCTTATTACCTTAAAACCTTACTATTATTATCTTTCTTTCTCTCTCTCTTCCCGTTTACCACCTCTTTCTCACTTCACTTCTTTTTATGTATGAAATTTTTTTTCCATAATTGGAAGCTCAGTTATTTGAATCCTGTAACTTCCAGAAAAAATAAAGTCAGTA
The DNA here is from genome assembly GCA_019974015.1 of Nephila pilipes. Taxonomy (NCBI): domain Eukaryota; kingdom Metazoa; phylum Arthropoda; class Arachnida; order Araneae; family Nephilidae; genus Nephila; species Nephila pilipes. Next base: position 142,628 of record BMAW01094349.1, read on the forward strand.
AAGAAAGGTAGTAAGCTTCTTATCGTTACAAGGCTTTTGCTTAATTATAATTTTTTCCAAATTTGTAAAGCATTTATAAATATTTTATTTTAAATATCTGAAAAACTCACTCATGAAACACTGAAGCACAAATAAATTACTTTCGCAAAATGGGAAGGGGATAAAAACAAAATAACTACCAGAGAAGTAATTTATTTTTTGCTCCTTTTCAACTGTACTACAATAAATACTCTGATTTAAATTTAAAAATGTTTACAAATTCCATAAGTTTAGCTTACGAACCTAAATTCAAAATAGTTGTTAAAAAGAGCTTTAACTATATGCGAAAAAAAATCCTTCCAATAGTTTATTTCAAAAGAAAAACAACCCAATAAGATTCAAATTCTTAATTTGGTGGTGGAATACAAAATTTTATTATTTTCAAACAAGTCAAATAATCTTTTAAAATATTTTAACTTAATTGGTCGATTTCAAATCTTTAACAATACCTTATTTTGTAGTTGCATCTGCTATTTTTTTTATATATATAACAGCAATATACTTAAATAAACGTTACCAAATTATAATTTTAAGAATAAAGAAATTATATTTAAGCAATTTAAATTTTAACCATACAAAAAAAGAATAATTTAAAAGTAGTTTGAAATTAAACATAGCACTGTAATTTTTAAAAAATTAATAATTTGTAGAAATATATAATTTTTTTTAAAAATTGTTTGCGTTCATTGATCATATAAAGAAAAACTTTTAGAATCAAAGCATAATTCTAATGTACATTGAAACAAATTTTAAGTAGGAAAATAAATACATTTGAAGTCACAAAAACAATAAATACAGAGTAATATAAACTATTGAGTAAATCATAAAATCAATATATATGAAACAATATAAATTGGATTATAAATAGTAGATATCAAAAACTCTGGAATCAGAACGAGAACTAAATTCGATCACATCTTATACGACTTTTTGTAAAATTTTAGAAATATATGTCAACAGTAAGTTAAGATAAATAACTTTTATAAAAACAAATACAAAAATACAATAGTTCATGATTTTCTTTTCTTATTTTCAAGCGTAAAAAAGCCAAGCACTTAAGAACTGAAGATATTTGAATCCAACATTTGAGAAGTAAATCAAATTTTATGAGCGTCAAATGTAAATATTCTAAAAAAAAGTCTTCATCGTTCGTTTATTTTCTTCATGTAGAGAAAAAATTGTGAGGAAGATTGCATGTGATTGTTAAAAAAGGTTGTTTCGGTTAAATGTGAAATGAAGTTTTGCACTTAAGAAAGTTTGACAGTTAGATTTCTGTCCTTGAGATAAAATCATAAAAGAACCGTGTGAATGGAAAAAGTCCTAATTTAAGATTTAGGTTTTTTTTTTGAAATTCTTAATATGTGATTTCATTTTATTGAGATTCCTGAAAATGAAAGTTTTCAGGAAGTACCATTTTTTTTTATTCATAAGCAAATATAAGTTTTTATGTATACTGCGATATTCTGTTCGACTTAAGAGAGTGAGAGAGAATTCACACATCGAATTAATTTATATTATAAAATACAGGCTCCCCCGTAACTTCATATAAATGCTTGGTTTGTTTGATTGTGATTGCTTATTAACGTGGCTCTGAGAAGCAACACGAGGGCTATTACCGACGTACCTCGCAGTTTTGAACATCGGTCAAATTACGAGGAAGACATTTGAGTTGGAATCTCTCTCTTCAAATTTCCACACCACGCCAATGGGAGGACTTAGAATCTCGACCAGATTCTACGTGCAAGAGCCTCGTAATTTGGCGGGTCTTTTGTGAGATCAGGACACGACTTGAGGGAAACAACGAAGCTGCCAGTCCAAGACCATGACCTCTAGCTACTGTTGGCACCATAAGAAATAAGGAGATGTAGAGAACTTCGATAAGAATCATTATTACTTGGGAACGCATGGTCGGGATTGGATAGGTAGCATTATATGCTGTCGTCATGTGTGGGTTTCCAATAACATGCGTCGAATGGTTGCGTTCAACATTAATTGTTTCACGAATGTCACTTTGTCCGATATTCACTTCGTGGGTGGCCTAGATAAAGGAAAGGGGCGTGCTGCTTGCGATTGCTTCATTAAGGTTTCCCAACACGAGATGCTTACGAAATTATTAAAAGTTTACTCTTGTACATCAGAATCTGTCTGAATATGGTTCCTTTACAATACCGTTACAGAATACCGGCTAGCCGCGATCCACGTATTAGAAAAGTGGAAGGGTTAAATGCAGTAACCTGAAATCCTGGTTCCAGTATGCGGGCGCTTGCAACTGTACAATATCTTAACGGTATGGCGCTATCTGCACAACGTACCTTTACAACCTTTTCATCCATAGAGAGTACTATTACTACAGCCGGAAAATTATCCACGATACGTAACGTTTAAAGGATATCTTCCAATAAAATGCGGCTGACCTGTTTCGGCCTGTGAAAAACTGTACTTTTAAAGGGAAGACATGATAAATACTGAAAACTCGATATGCAATGCATTCAGGTAGATGTCATACCTTACATCAATGCCAATAAATGAAATTTTGAGTATCTCTTGACATTCGTGTAACTATTATATTCTTTTTTTTGTGCAACAAAGAGCTTTACACCGATATCTGTACTGTGCTCTTACCGATATCTTATTGTCCTTTATGCTTCTTTATCACTTGAGGATGCCATTTCCGACCATTCACAACTATGTGATTTTGATTCTTATGGCATTCTCTACCTCCCCTCAGTGCTTGTGCGTGGAGTTCCGGGACGCCTTGTATAAAAGGCAAGTTGATTCATTCAGTTGAATTTAATTTATTTTGTATTATTAAATAACCTTGCCAAAGTTACCTGGTCATACGTTTGAATGCCGCGAGCCCACGACCATGACCACTAGGCAACTGTGAATCCCAATTAAATTTAAAGTGAAGTAGTATCAATTATTCCGCATGAAGAATAATTGTAGAAACATTACTTTTTGGATGAATGAAAACTTGAACCTATAACTCGATTCCCCTGTTCAAAACCGTTTATTTTCGATGACGTAATTCTTTATACATCATAAAGGTATTAAAGAATGATGTGAGAAAAATATTAGTCGTTAAAATTTATTCAAATCTTTGGATATATTCACCCCTTTAACGAAATAGAAAAGAAACTGCTTTAAAGAATATTTTTAAAAATAATAAACTTTATAGATATATAGACTGGACGAATAAGAATAAAGTCATCATTCAAACTTTTAATAACATAGTAGGAAACATCTTCATTCTTAGCAACTATGTTGTCATGGGTTCACTATGAAAATTATTTAAAAGATGCAATAAATTAAAAATTTTAGAATCGATTTAAATAATCGGTACTCGAAATAAAATTCCTTTAATTTCTTCTTTAAAAAGTACGTTTAATAAAGTCAGGGGCATTTATCATTGTACATATCTCTATGAAAATAACTTCCTTTAAGAGATAAAACATAAACTTTAATTGCTTTTTTTATACATCAAATGCGTAAATTTGGTGAATTTTATTATTATATCACTTATGTTTTTCTAGATGAGGATGTAAGAGATTTAACTATAAAAATTTCTCTAAATATAACTCTCTTTGTTTATTTCTTTTTGAGTTCCTGCATCCAGTGTGGTTACGTCACTACAGTTGGTTCTCTTATGTCATACAGTGACATCATATGATCTTACTTCGCATAGTAATTTGTATTGAACTTCGGTGTGCAATAACTTGACTAGAAAGAGGAAGGAAGTAACATTAGTAAGTAGTATGTATTAACAAGTAGGTGGTATGTTTCTGAACATGTACTAAAGTAAAAGGATTTACACCGTTATTCGAGTAGGTAAGTATACTTGTATTTAGAGAATAGGAAATTTTTGTTAAATTATGTTGGTTTAATTATTTTTGTCTAGCCTCGATTTATTTACTTTAGACTAATGTCTTTTATTATTTATTTATATTAATTATTATTGTTATAATTAAAATATTGAGAAAGATACAAGTATTATCAAATCATTTTATATAGCGATGTTTCTATCACTGAAAAAAATAAAGAATAATCAAACAGCTAAATTTATTTTAATAAATTCAATCCAACCACACACTACTGCGAAAAATAAAAGTGCCTCTTTATCTCCCTGGACATTAAAAGGATGTCCTTAAGATGGATGAAAGAGCAGGACAAAAGAAAAAAGAATCGGCTAACAGGATAATCAGGACTAAGGAAAAGAAGCTCCGCAATCATCTAAGATCCCGAAATGAGTCAGCTGTTTCAGAGATTTCCCTGATTCATGAAGTAGTAATTTCACGGATGTTACTTTAGCCTGGATTTTGTGAGACGGATAAGTCAGTCAAATTGATGCCGATTTTTCTTTCCCGACTCAGCTAAAAAGGAATCAGTTACTGATTTGAGTATCCAGAGAAGTCAATGTTCTTTGTTTGCTGAATTGTTTGAAACAATCTCAAACACTTTATTTTCTTTGTCGAATCTCCAGAAAAATGCATTATGTTCTATTTTGGTATATAGGGTATTTCTTGAAATACGAAGTGAATATTTTATGAATTTTTTTAAATGTTTTATGTATTGTTTTTGGTACTTGATTTCAAGGGTTGGTAAACTTCTTTGGAAAGTGCCAGACCTTAAAAGTTTTAGGCTCGATGCGTCAAGTGGCAAACTCAAATAAATTGACAAAGGCGATTCTACTCGTAGTGCAAAATAAATACCACATTCAATTTCTGATTATATATATGCATACATACATATATGTATATATATATATATATATATAT
>BMAW01094349.1:151882-210544 GCA_019974015.1 Nephila pilipes
ATATTGTTACTTCGTTCAGTTACGTATTGCTGTTTCATTTACTGTATCCCCAGATATCACTCGAAAGGATATTTTGGTTCTGGAATTATTTGAAATCTTTTTCTTTTATTGTATTTCATTTTCTGGAGTTATTCGAAAAAGTTTTATTTCTTTCATCTAATGTGTTGTTGTGTTGTTATTTGTCCTTTATTACAATGCACTTTGCAAATGTTTTAGGTCAGTAATTTTCCTCACACTTGCATTGTTTCAGCTCAATTTATGAATTTTCAGTGCAGCATTGATCTAATTGAGCCGAGGAAAAGGAGGGTTGTTATTTGAAAATTTTGAATTTTTTTTGTTGTAATCGTTACTTAAGAGATCTATAATTTTAAATCATTACTAACTTGAGCACATACCTTCAGATAAAAATATCTGAAATTTCATTACGATTCGTTAGGCAGGATAGCCTCTAGATATTGATTCATATGCCAGCAATGTTTTTTTCGACAACCATGTACTCTTAAATTTACGGGATAAAATAACAGTGTGTTTTTCAATTAGTAATATCTAGTATTACCGAGTTGTTTATCTGAGAATTAATTTGAGCGTACGAAAACGTTGATTTTGACTGACACACACACACACACACACACACACAATGAAATTAGCTGCTAAAAATAACATTTTACTTTCAGTATCAAATTGTTATGATTGATATTTAATAGTATTTTACTTTCAGTATCAAATTGTTATGGTTGATATTTAATAGTTTCGCTCAACGGATACATCTGATTTTTCAACATGTTTGTAAAACTGTTAAGACCTTTTAGGAAGAAAATCACATTGTGCGAAAATATTTTGTAGAATCTTAATGTAAAATAATCTTGAAAATTCAATACTTTACGGTTGCGAAGAATAATCTGTCACCGAATCTAATTGAAGAATTATCATCCTCCCTCAAATGGTGTGAAGTAAATTGAAAATTGTTTATTATAACTCATTCTGATTTGAAGGAAATAAAAACTGCCATTTTGTTATGAGGTATGTTGTATTTTTTTTATTTTTGTTCAAAACCTTTTCTATAAATAATGTTATGAACCAGCAATAAATGGGAATTAAAATTGCTATATAAGCTTGTTATTGAGTATTTTATTTTAGATAAATAGTTAGGCATAGTTAAGATTCCTGAAGAAAATCGAATGAAGACGTTATCACTGACTATCTTCGGTATTTGTAATTTTTTGATTCTAGGCTCTTATTGTTTTTTTTTCTCTTTTTAATGGTTCTTATTAACGAAACTGATTTTTACCTGGAAGGGATAGTTAAAATGATAGTTAAAATTAGTAATTTCTTGCTAAATTAGGGGAAAAAATCTATTCAAAACTATATGAAAGATTCTAGCTGAAAGGCAAATTTGAATAATAGTTTTAAAAACCTGGTTCCTTAAATTGAATTATCAAAATTAATGAGATAATATCCGTGAAATACATAACAATATTCCACTACTTATTTCTCGATAAAAATGTTGATTATATTAGATTTGGCGTTAAATCTTTAGTAAAGCTATAAATATACGTGAATGTGTGTGCAGTTAAAATCAATCGTCTCAACATAATAGAACGATTGATGAAGAATTAATGAATACTTTTGAAATTCAAGAAGTATCGGTATCTTTAATCATTTCTTTGAAACAAAATGAAGTATTATGCAAAAGGGAAATGTAATTTCTCAAAATTGTAAAACTTTTTGAGCAACGTATGATATTCTTTTTAAAATTTTATAAATGAATCAAACCTGATGTTTTATTTAAATGTAATTAGAAGATTAACAATTAATTTCTGAAACAATTCTAACGTTGGACTGTCCGTAATTTTCTAATAACAAACAACAGGAACTTTTTATGAATTGAATTGCGTAAAACAAAACCTCGACCTAACAAAATGAAACGTGATCAATAAAAATAAATTAAAATGAATGAAAATAAATGAGGATGTGGAGAATTGAATAGAAGAAGCTTATATATAAAAGAAGCCAATCCTTATATAGAGAAATTTGGGAAGCTAGAAGTAAGAAGGTGGATGTTTAACAGCTAACAGTTTAGAAGAATCTTCTGGAGAGAGCGAACATTAACACACCTACTCGAGCCCCCAGTGTTTGTGATTAAATTCGCTCGGACCCGAGCTAGCAGGTAAGAGGAAATTGTAAATATTATTTCAAATTATACTGCTGGCATATTGGAGGCTAATAGACTGAGTGAGATTAAACATAACATATTCATAATTTGATAAAATTCAAAGGCTTTTTTTTATTTCCAATGGCAAGGCAAATACAAACATAAAAACTAGAACAGATTAAATTTTCTCAAAAGTTCTCTAGTACGCCAGAAAAGCACTGTTTCTGAGTCGCCATGAAATGACGCGTATCGATGTAGGCGGTCTCTATTCATTGGGTCTGCCGAATCATTGAGAGGCACAAACAGAGTTCGTAACAATTCTAATGCGATGGAGATGCATACCAGGCTGCCTTGACCCGCCACCTTTTTTAAATAAAACCAAAGGTTGGGACTAACATTTGTTGACAGTTTCATCTGCTGAGTTCTGCTACTTTGACTTTAATTTAAGAGTTATTGAATTTTTAAATTATGTCCTTCGAGTTAAATGAGAGGGATACAGTAAAACTGAAAAAGTTTTTTTTATCGTATACTCAAAATGAAATGATAAAAATTATGTCCTAAGACATTTTAAAACCATGGCACAGAAATAAGAGTTTCATATATTTAATTTCAATGAACAAATCACTTATTTTTCCTAAACATGTGGTACAAATAGACTGAATTATAAAGAGTTTAGTGTTTCACATATTTGGTGGTATTTCAGTGTTGGGTGTTGGAGCTAGATTGCTCTGAGAATTTTCCATTTCATTTATCATAACTGTTGCAACACTTTCTCCAAGTTGATGTTCAGAATAAACCGCCGCACTTCTGACTTTGATTTCCTCCCAGCAAAATATACCGTTACCTTGGAAACCCTCTGTGCATCGACAAAAACCTGGTACCTTCGGATCACGTTGAATGCACAAAGCATCGGCAGAACACTGCATGTCCGAAATACAAGTAGAAATCATCTGCGACAAGTGATCTTGTGCCTTGGATGCAGAGGTATCCATTTTCTTTTCGAGTTCTAAAATTATTTCTTCTTTGTTATTTTCTGAATATTGATCAATTGGAGAATTTGGAGGTTCATTACTTATAGTTAGACGGTTTTCAGTTTGTTCTTGTTTCACTGCTTTCAGGATAGGCATATCCGCTGGAGTCATGTCTGATATAGGTCTACCCTCGATACCCTGAATAGACTCCGGATTTGAAGCAGCCGCTGGTCTGTTATAGGTTGGAATCGGTCTGTTTGGAAGTTGTCCCATTTGGTCATCTGAGGGAACAAACTGTCGATCAACCCGCCTTGCATTGCTTTCATATGGAAGACCCATTTCAGAGAAATCTTGTCTCTTAGATTGTTCTTCTGTTGAGGAACTTTTTGATTCCAGTCCAGGAATTGGTATAGAATTTTCTGTATCAATCGCCGATAGTTCGACGAAGCCTTCGTTATTTGTCCCTCTTCTCCATCTGTTGCTCTGTACAGGTGGTCGGGTGGGCATAAAAAGCAACATGTTGTTACCTGAAATCCAAATATTACTTAGAATAACTGCATTGCAATTTTTTCGATTAGAATTAATTTTGGCATTTTTCCTTAAAACAATTTGATTTAAAGAAGCATAATTTAGCATAAGATGCATAGCATTACTTAGTAATTTATGAAACAATGGAGCGAGATAAAAACTTAAATTTTGAATAATGGAAGAAATTAAAATAAAATCACCCTTCCAAATAAATCGATAGTTAATTTTAAGTGATACGAAAAAATTAAAAACTATCCATATCCTAAAATATTTTTTTAAACATTGCATAGTTTTAAGAGCTAACTTAAGAAATGCTGCATGTAATTAAGAATAATGTTGCCACAATTCAATAAATACTTTTTTTAAAATGAATAATTTAAAAATGTAACTTTTTTATGAGCTTAGTGAAATTACTTTTTGAAAAATGAAAACTGCCCTAATTGTGCTGTGTACTCTAGCATTAAATATATGTAAAACTAAAACACATCGAATATCAAGCAGAATACAGATTAGAATTGCTTCTTATTTTATCTTTACTTTCTTCAGAAAGATATATTTAAACTCTTATATAAATCGATTGCCAATTATCTGTTAATCCATTGCCTTACTAGTAGTTTTTCCCATAGTCGACTTTATTTTTATTATTTAATTTTAACGAAAATAAGTCTTAAGAAAATGAGAAGAAATAGAAGAAAAAGTATACGAGTTCCTTTTCAGAGTGATGCCTCTTATGTACGCCATTTTTGTTAGCACTGTGTAGTTGCATAGTTGGAGAAATCCCTAAAACAATTTCTTGTAACTCGCGATCTATCGCGATAATTTAAATCCACTATACATCATTCAATAGATCGATTTCGCAACTTTCCAATGGTCTGTAATAAGGCACCATCTATTAACGGAAAGAAGGAAACTCTAAGTTAAAGCTTCTCAGTCCGTCTCACAGCCGGCAACGTAATAATAGACTTCAAATATGTGGCCGGGTACCAGTCGGCTGTTCAAGCTAGTAACTTAAAATAGAGAAACGTATTTCATAGATACTCTTCGTTTATTTGTTAGAGAATTAAATTCAAGCAAAAGAATGTCAAACAATAAGTTTCTTCTAATGAATGTTCTGATGATATTTTTTTGTTAAATTTATTAAAATATATGAGCTTAAGTAAGAAAAATTAAGGCACTGATTTGAAATTGCACATACTCTGATTCATCTCCTTGATGAGAAATCTTTGCTTCGTAGCGAAGTAATCCTTATTGGTGAAAACTGCGCAAACAAGTATCCCTTCCTGTTCTTTTCGGAGTTCGGAGATGGTCAAGACCCCACCAGATGGACTGAGTCTCATGTTACTGGGTAATGTCCCGTATTCTCCATCCTTCTCAAGGTACCACTTGAATTTCATTGATGTTGGAGGCAAGTTGACGCGTTTCATGTTCAACATTAATGTTTCTCCTGGGTATACAAACCCTTGATCTGAGAAGAAATTTTGTACGTTTTTTTTTTGCATTACTCACTCAGGGTTTATTAATCAAATTCTTTATATTCGACCAAATTTTAATTTAAAAAGTTATCAAAATTTATAATCATCGCTTGTTTTATTTATGCGATCAATATTATTTCGAACAATTTTCAAATATGATCAAACATCAAATTAAGCAAATATCATTAATTATCATTTACTGATGATAATATCAATAATTGTTTAGTAAAATAACATTGAGTGTGTGAGCTGTATACATCCAAACGATATTAAATCATAAAAAATATTTTTTATCGTTTTAACAAATAGCACCAAAATTTATATACTTAATATTGATAATTTATACGTATCTCTAATGCTAATCACATTCGAACTTAAGTTGATTAGTTTAATTATTCTTCTATATAACTATTGCAGTCGTTCGCCTGATTACAAATCAATAAGTATATCTCCCTCTCTTTCAGTAATAGTAATCTCTCTTCATCCCTATTTAGGTACTTCATGCGAGTAGTTGACGCAGTGCCAAAAGTTAGTGAATTCATTGAAATACCACATAAATAGCAGTTTCGTTTCTAAATAGCTGATTATTAAGTGTCTGTCTGTGTTTTGTGCGAAGAGCAATTTATAGGCAAGTACAGTAACTTTTTTCAGATTTCGTAAACTGTATTTTAATGCTGCTGTATGTAAATGTAATATTGTTTTATCTCTATGTCCTATACAATTCAAAAATAACTTTTTACAGTTGAAACATATTTTAAATGTATTGGTGGTTCATCTGCGAAATACTTACCTATTTATTGCGAAGGAAAAGTCAAATATTGTTCTACTTTTGAAAAAAAAAGTAATATTACCTACATTTATTTTAAAGTATGTGTTGCCCATCTGCGATGCTTCATTAAAAATACAATACATGAGAAAAAAAAAGTAATAGAGCCATTCTAAAATATTTTTCTTCTTAGAAAAGGAGCATTTTAAGGATACTGAACGAAAGATAAATTTGTATGGACGAATAAATGTTTCATTATATTTTCTCATTGAATCATTTTATATCTCATCTTTGTAGTGAGAAGTTAGGGAAAAGGCACTTGAAAGATGAGATCATCGATTTGAAAGATCTCCGATCGACAACTATGTGAAATATTAACGGCTGTGTGTTTTGCATAATAGGGTGACAAGAAGTCGAATGTTCGCAACTATGGAATGACGTGGAATTGTGGGATAATGTAACAATAATAGAGTTGAAATCGTTATTTTATCTGGATATACACTCTTACAAAACATCTATTAATTGCTTAATATTATTAAAACAAAAGAAACAATTATAGAAAGAATGACGAAATCTTACCTACTGCCATCAATCTGATTTTGAAATTGAGTTTTTCTACCGGCGGACTATCAATAACTTTGTGCATGGGATGACGGTGGGCAAGTATAGTTGCTGAGAAGAAATTGAAGTCCACATCGATTTCAGTAATAGGACTAATGCGCATCTCATGACCTTTGCTTCCAATAACAATATTCCACAGGGGATTCTCTAAAACAGGTACATGCGAATTATTACTCAGAAACCTCGAGAGAGAGTTTTAAGGCTTCATCTGGATCAAGGGTTCTATAGTCACTTGAAGACTTAAGGCCATAAATAATTTTAGGGAGATGTTCAACCATAAATATTTAAAAGAAAACCAGACATGTATTTGATAATTTATTTTCATTAGCTGCGCAATTATATACAGTATAATCGTGAAAAAAGTGGTAGAAAACTATAATTTGATATGCATTAAACATTAAATTGCTTTAAACACGTTAATAATTTTCATTTTGGTCAATCATAAATCGTATTTGTATATAATGTTATTAGTGAAAAATGAACATTTCTGGATTTCCAGAACAATTTTAAAATGTTTTTATAACTACAATGCAAAGTAAGCGTTAAATTACCGGAATTAGGGATTTAAACGTTGTCTATCATATTTCAAGATTGGAAACTTAGCATAAAGTCAGAATTTCGTATGAAAACATTTAAAATTGGTTAAAATTTGTTTTTATGTGTGTGAACAAATTATTAATTATTTTTATTTTAAACGATGAAACTAGCCACTAGTTTTCTTAAAATATAATTATACTTTAAAAACTAGCAAAATCAATTATTGTATAAAATAATGCATCATTAAATATCTTAAACAAATATGAAAAATGTCAAAAATATATAGTATAAAGAAAAGCATAATTTTAATGCATTATTTGCCAAAAATATATTCACAATTTCATTTTACTTCATTTTTGAGTTTGAAGAATTTTACTATTTATAAATATTTTGAAATTTGTTTCAGGACTATTAGAAGTTAAGGATTAAGAGAAAGTGAGTATTTTAACTACAGAAAGTATATATTCAAGTATCTTTTTTACAGAAATAGAAGTATAACAATACATTATTTGTAATGCTTTTACTCATACTATATATTATTAATTATTTTTAAAGGCATTCTCAAGGTTATTATTGATGTTTTATTTCTTAACAAAAATAAAGCATCAACAATATTAATCACTATATTAAAAATAAATGTGCTGAAAATGTTGAAAACACATACTTATACAAACGATGAAAACATTCAAAACCCGAGGGAAATATTTGTTTTAAATTAATTTCCGAAATCTCCAGAACATCAGTATTTACATTTTCTCAAGAAATATAAAATCTAGGAATTAACTCAAATTTATACCATGATTCCGGAAAGATTATTTTTATATAATAAAATATTTTTCGAGAAGATAAATACAAAAACCCTTTGCAAGTTTATAATATTAATGAAATAAAAAGTTAATTTTAATTTACATTACGCTTTGTATATATTTTTTAGAGCAAAATTAAAAAAAAATATTTATTTATGATATAATCTTTTTATTATTATTCGAGATTGAATCATAAACGAAGGACCGTAAGAAAAAGTTTCAACGGTTTTGGAGAGAAATATTTACGCTACTTTAGCGCTGTGAAAAAATACATTTACAATATTAGTTTTCCATTTCATAATTTAATAGAAGTTTTTGAAAACTGTTGATGAATGTCATATTACGATGTAATTTTCAATTATTTTGATACAAAAATATCAAATTAATTGATACAAAACCACTTGAATGAGTATTATTTTATTGAATAAAAATGGCCCTAAACAATATCTTATGTATCTAAATAATAATATATTGATTTATTATGTAGCTGAGATGTCACACATTTAAATGTGCTGATTAAGATTTTGAATTTTACAGCAAAGAAAATGAAAGAGGAAGGAATTTTAATATCAAAAAATCTTTTACCTTTATTTTAATAATTTGTTTGTGGATATTCTAGTCTTTAAAAATATTATAAAATATTTTCTTAAAAAAATCGGTGGGAAGCTTTAGCTCCGCAGAAACTTTATGTTATTTTTAACTTTCGGATGTACTTTTTTACATTTGAATAGATAAAAGAATAAAGATTTGAGGACGGTAGTAGAAATTCCGTAGGATTAACCTTTCGTTCACGAAATCAAAATGGGCGGTGGACGGGAGCCTAAATGATAGATATAAAACTTTTTCACTTTAAAAATGCAAAGAAGGCTGAAGAATTTCGTATATTTTTCAAGGATTCTCTTCCCCCCCCCTTTTTTTTTTAAAAAAAAAAAAAATAAGAATAGGGCAGATTTATTTGTAATTAAAAAAAAAAAAAAACTAGAGAGAGAGTAGTAGTAAATTTACCTGGATCAATAACGTATTCTTCCGTTTTCAGTGATTGAAATATATGGAATTCTTGACCCCACTGAACGTGCGGATTAGCTCCTCTGTTAAACGCGAGGACAAAGGTCACCGTGTCGCCAATGTTCCTGTCGAGCCAGCAGGTTCGTGACTTGGGATCCCATTCGTCGCATGGATAAGCTGGCTGCATTTCATCCGCACTAAAATAATTAAATATTGACTTCACAAATTTCTCGAATTCCGAGTAAAAAAATATTTATAAAACAAAACTTAATTGTATGAGTACCTTCTATAAGTGAAATTTTTTATTCAAAAATTATTTCTTTAAAATAGATAGTACTTCTTTCTTACCAAGATCCTTATTATTTAAAATAAATTTAAAATAATAATATTTTCCCTTTCTCTTCCTGTCTGTATTAATCTTTTCTAAGGACGGCTCGCGGCAGGCATTGTTTCCATTAGGTCGGGGAAGGAAGGAGGAATTTGAGTCGTAATGCCAGTACGAATAAAGACCTGCTGTGTGGCGGGGCTGATGCACATTAAATATGTCGAAGCACCAGGTCTTTCCATTGTCGTAATGTGAAGTTTGGAGAGGGAGGTGCCTAGGAGAGGATGGGTTCGGAGGGACCAGTGGTGCCATTCTCACCGCTTGGTCAAGCTCAAAATCAAAAGGTTCCCCATCAATAACCCTCCTGTTCCTTCTAAGTATGATGTTAAGAAATAATCAATCTCATCCAAATGATTAATATTTTTTAATTAGAATTAACAACTATCTGAATTTATATTGAAAATTAAATTATTTATACTTATTAGAATATATCACGCTTAATAAATATTTTTACGATGAAGTTTTGGAAAAAAGCATTTGAATAAATAATAAATTTTTCTGTAGTTTTACAAACTCATCAACAAAGTGGGGTTTCATTATCCAATAATATTTATTGGATAATTTTAAATTTCATGAAATCTATACCCATGAGAAAACAGTAGAGTTTTAACAAAACAATATAAAAAGGACTTTGAGTTTAAAGATCAATTAAATTGTATTCGTAGTAATGTAATATTTTATCAAAGTAGAATAATTGATTATGTAAGATAAGTTTAATATAGTAAGTTTGTGACAATGTAGAATAAAATAAGAACAATTATTTAAAAATAGAACTCAAACTGTACTAACAAAATGACGCTGGATAGTGCAGCATTTTGTTTCAAAGCGATGTTTTCCATAATTATTTTCTTACATCCAGGACATGGACCCTTTCCGGTAACAGAACTGAAATATGAGATTGATACGTTTATTAGCATAACATCAAATACTCTAATGATAAGCAAATCTTGAAAATAATGTTATTTGTTATCGTTTCGAAATTAAAACTTACTCCATTGTGGCTAAGCTATCAATTTCTTGCATCAAAACTTTATTTTCTGCTACAAGTCTCTTGCAATTGGGACATGGGGTGGTAAAATCAGTGTCGAAAGCGCTGAAATTTTGATCTTTGAGTTCATTCTCGAGTTCTTTGATGAGATCCAGTTTCAGATTGTTTTTTTGGGTGGCTACTTTGACGTCGATGTTGACTGCCCTTCGACCGTCCAAGTCTCGCCACTCTCGTGGCGGTTCTCTGAGGAATGGCGAGATAAAACCACGCTTATGTTTCAATTCTGAAGACAGGGGTGGATCTTTCCACCGACGATGCACCGAAAAATTTAGCACTCTCTCGATTTTAGCAATGAGAATAAGTGTTATCTGAAGCAAGAAGGCAATTTGAAGTTCACTCAGTGCAATCTTATACGAATTCTACTTTTACATAAAATGTAGTACCCATTAAATTCCATTATCATAATACAATGTTTATATTACACATCTTCCTAAGTAATTAGGGTAAAATCATATAAAACATATTATACAACCTCTGACAATAAAGTTCGGTGAATGAAGTCGGAACTGCCGATTTAGCAACACTGGCGAAACGAAACTCTGAACTTGGGTAGCGACAGGTGTTGATCATCTGCCCCCACCGTTGTTTAGTTGAGCATCGTTTGCGTTCCGTGTAAGATTTGTTTTACAAAGTGCTTGTTTAGTGCGTTGGTTCTTAACTGAGAACAGGAAAATGAGCGAACAAAAGATCAATTTAAATCTTTCGTTTAAGCTTGACAAGACATCGAAAGACACTCATGCGATGCTGGTACCTGTTTATGAAGTTCAAGCACTGTCCGTGAAGTGTGTGTACGAGTGGTTCGCCCGTTTCCGAGAAGGCCGGGAAAGTTTTTGAAAGAAAGTGTAACGACAAAACATGGAATGGCATTCTCCTGCATCGTCTCGTCGGAAAAAGATCAGAGCAGAAAAATCACGCATTAAAATGATGCTCATCATCTTTTTCAATAGTCAAGACATTATACACAAGGAATTTCTACCTGAGGAAACGACAATGAATGCTGCAAGGTACATTGAAATTTTGAACCGTTTCATGAAACGTCTACGCAGGGTTCGATCCCAGTACGCACGACAAGGTTCATGGTTTTTTGTTCTCGACAATGGTCGCCCTCACACAGCCAATATCGTCTAACAGTTCTTGGTAAAAAAAAAAGGGGGGGGGTGCAAATTGAACATCCACCATACTCGCCAGATCTCAATCCTTCCTATACCCACTACTCAAACTCCCTTTGAAAGGAAAGAGATTTGACGAAATTCCTGACATCCAACGAAACGTGGCGAGGCTTTTGAACTCCATCGCATAAAAAGAAGACTTTTTGAAAAGTTTCTAGGACATGTATAGCAGATCTCAGGGGTGCATAGTTATGGAAGGTGACTATTTCTAAGGACCGTAAGGTAACTTTCATTAATATTTCATCTACGTTACTGTTATAAGACTATTCACCGAACTTTATTGTCAGAGGTTGTATCTATGGAAAATAGAAGAAAATTATTCCGAAATTTTGTAAATCAGAAATATAATATAATACATGGAATTAAAATACTTGTTAGAATCATTGATTTTCGAAGTGTTGCGCATTTTGTGTTATAAATATTAAAAAAAAAAGAATTCGTTGCTGCTTTGAACGTTGCGAAATGGACAGAGGGTAACATTTAATGCGTCATGATTATTCACAATTTTGTGAAAAAGGTTAACATATTACATAATTTTAATGAATTTAAGTTATACAAGATCTATAATTACAGAATGTATTCTTAAGACGTGGTTATAAAATTACTGTTTCTTTCCCATGTAATTTACTGAAGTGTACAAATTATCATGACTTTAAATGATTTCAAAAATTCCTGTCTCACTACCCCATTTAATCACATCTAGAATTCAAAACAATTCTCATGACTAGATTGTAATAGTAGAATTAAGATGGAGAGAGGGGATTTCAAGACAGATAAATTGCAGAATCTATTTCCTATCTGTACATATAATGTTATTTGGTATAATGATGTTTTCTCGCAATTAAATGGAACTGGTCTTCAAATTTCTCATACGGCATGATATGAGGATTTAAAGAGGGAGGGTAAACTCTAGAGTCATCTTTGCTCGACAATAGCACAAATCATTTGATTCATTTCTAATATAACATTATGTGTCTCTAGTACGATGTTAATTCAATAAATGAGTTAATAGTTTTTAATACATTATAAATTTAAAATGAAAGTTGCATCGAATTAACACAAAAAGTCAGAAAACTATTCAATGTTAATCTTTTTATTGTAGATTAGCTCACAATGTAATAAAAGAATTCTTAAAATGTATATAGTTATATTCCTATTTTATTTAATTAGAAAAATATTTCAATAAAGTAATAAAATAGTTGAAAATACTTAAGAATTATGAATTAAAATAATAAAATAGAGCTCATTAAATTTACAAAATTATCTACAAACAGATATTTTTTCGGTAATAAAGGAAAAGTGAACAAATATTTTTAAAAGAAAAAAAAATAGAAAAACACATAAAGTTATTTTAACTCACATTAATAAGAAAGAGAATCTAATTGAATAAAACACCAAAAAAAAAAAAAAAAAAAAAAAAAAAAAAAATGAACATTTATAAATTCTGAATGACAGATTTGCAGGTATGTATATATATATATATATATATATATATTACACAGATATGATCGAGTTCTATGGTAATGAATTTTGACTAATCGTAGAACATATGTATAAGCTGTTGAGAATTTTTCGGTATAGTATACTGAAGGCACAAAACATTTTTTTTTTATCGAGGTGGAGCATATATTTCTTAAAAATTTTCTAGTTTCCACATTTGTCAAATTTTGAAAAAAAAAAAAAAAGAAATGTTTACATTACGTCAATTAAGATTAAAGTGAGTTCTGATTAAGAATAATTAAATAAGTAGGTATTGTGATAATTCTAAAGATATATATCATTCATATATTAACTTTGTGCTTCTTAATATTTTTAAACATTAATAGAATTATAATTTTTATTGCTTTATTCCTCGATAAGCATTTTTAGCGCCTCTTTTCATTGCATAGATATGTGCTATAGAAAATTACCTAGATATTTTAAATTGTGTATTATATTATCAATCGTAGGTAGTGAGAAAGTATAAAGTGGTCTTAACAAGAAATAAAGCTAAATTATTTTCATTTAAGAATTTTGACTGACAGTTCAATGGTTTTATACGATGTTAGGATGTATTATCTTACAAATAAATTTGATTTGAATATTAAAATAATATAATTAAAAAAATTCTCACCACTATGGAACATATATATAATAAACCAAATTGTTTCTGAATTAGAACCATTAGATATGTATAAGTTTTTGCACTATTATATATTGATTACATTTTCGTTTTAACGAAAAATAATAAATTTTTACTGTGTACAATAAACGTCGCAACAAGAATAGAGATCTAAAGGCAAATGAACATTGTTGCGTATTATGCACTTGAACAATAAAAAAGAACTGTATAAGGTAAGAATGTAAAGTATTGTTGGAGTAAATAATAGATTATTTATTTCAATCTTTCCAGGCATCTTTTATTTACGTCCTCTGTTTAATAATAATTATTTATTGATAGAAATACACCGATAAATTATTTTAAAGAATCAAAATTAGAATAGTAAATAATTTTTTAGATTTAAAGCTCTAATAATTCACAGAAATTTCTACATTTTCTTTCAATTTTTCACTTAGTTGCAGAGCTGTAGGAATTGATTCTTTGTTGAAAACAGTTTCGCAGAAAGTTCAGGAACTTTTTTTATGGATTTAACGCTATAGTATATAATAGTAATATTTTTAAGTCATTCAATTCAATAAGAAACAATAATCAATATGTATACATCTTTTTTTCGCTTTATCTTCTGTATTATTTTCCAACATATTTTCATTATTATACATAGGTTATATTTTTTCTCTTTTACAACAAAGAAAGACACTCTTTTTTTATTATTTATACCATACATTTTATTTCTTTTTGATGTACGATAATTTCAATCAAAATTCTTCATAGAAAGTAAGTAAAAATTTAAAAAATAGTTACTTTATGTTTTTTCAGAAATAAACCTTTATTTCTATCATCTGTCAATGTCTAAATGAAGAAGGAATTATCACAATTATTTGATAGAAATCTATCCATAAATAATTTTATAAGACCAAAATCAGATATCAATAAATAACTTTTAAGAATATAAAAACTCGAATAGTTCATTGTAAATTCTACATTTTCTTTTGATTCATCCCCATTAAGTTAATTTAGGAAATTTATTTATAGCAGTTAAATTTAGAAAATTTTTATTGTTATAGCTTTTAAAGTTAAGTACTGAAAAATATAAGAGAATCCTAGAATTTATGAGCTCTTAAAGGAATGCTGACGATGCTAAGAAAGGAAAATAGGATCCACAAAGTTGATTTATTTTAGTTCAGTAAAAGTTAATTCGTTTTTAACTGCGATAATGTAGTCTTTTCCTTTCCCATTAATAAATTTACTTGATTTGTTTTATCACTCGTAATAGTAAAAATAAATTACTGTAAAAGTATTTACGAGTAAGTAAACAAAAAAAGTTTAAGCAGTATGAATAGGTATCTGAAGATTGTGAAATTAGTACAACGCTAAACTGCAAATAAATAAGTCATGACTAATAAAAGTGACAATAATGAGCATTAGTACAGATAATTATGTATTAGAATATGTGTGTCGTTATTCTCAACGGAATTATATGTATACTCTATTGTAATTTATTTTTGGTCTCCCCAATGTTAAACTCGAATTGGTGATATCACGTGATCATATTTGACTCAATATTTAGTAAAGTGATCGTGAGTGCTTTTTGAAGTCACTCTAAGGCGAGGGCCATTGGAACCTCGGTGATGTGACGAAGACGATACATGTGCTGGCATTTCCTTCTCCGAATTTCCACACCACGCCAAAGGAAGGATTTTGGATCTCGACCAGCAGAAATGCATGGGCATAAAATAAAGTATATGGGATGTTTGGTTCAAAAAATTAGCATTATAATTCATAATGATTTTAATTATTACATTTAGTTTGCTTAAAGTCTATTATTATTGCTAAGATACATTTAATTTAATATCTTATTGTATAATTTTATTTTAATACTCAGAAAGAATATTGTTGTCAACTTTTATCAATTTTTCTTATTTTAATGTTTAATTTAATAATTAACTTTTATGGGAGTATCATCTGGTTTTATTCTTTTTGTCGTTAAGATTGGCAACGTTTTTGTACTTAAGAAGTGTTTTACTTGTGAAAATAAAAATGTGTTAGAAATTTGAAGAGGGCAATTTCTTTTCTTTATAGTAGTTGCTTCTGTGGAACCTGGGCCTCGGAAGTGCGCTTACTTTATGCTAATTAATATTCATTTTGAAAATTCTATTTTTTTGAAACTCTTAACAGAAAAAAAAACGTTAGAACGCGCTGAAATAAAACTAGCAAAGCAAATTTCAATTTTTTAAACTGCTTTTGTAATTAAATTAATCAATTTGAAATATTTATTCATTATTTAAAGTATTTATTCACTGTTTAGTTTCAAAATGTTACTTCTTTATAATTATCTACTTATAGTTCATATAAACGAATTATGGTTTTTTTTTTTTTTTTTTTAATTTCTCCTAATATTCTGGAAGAGACAAGGTATACGCAGAGCCTGATTGATTTACGAACAAGTTTCCTTTCCCGACGCATTTCATTTTAGGTTTTTAAATCTAACTAGTCGTAAGTGGGATCTGCATTTTTCAACGATATTTACATTCAAAAGTATTATAAAAATTACATTTAAAACTCAAAAACTTAATCTATGCACGTAATAATTAAACGTAATGGGAAATATACAAAATTGTGCGCACTGTAAACAAAAATATATTATCAGAAATTACATGATTGTAGAAATTCTTTCTTTATTTACTATTTTTATTAATTAATTATTGTTATAGTAAGTAAGAATGATCTTTAGTAGTTATAAATCGAGGTGTAGAAGTTCATTTTGATTACAAGAAAAATAACTTCTTCAGTAGCCAGAGAAACGGTGACTGCGGTAGCCTAATAATCAAGGATTCGCGGCCGGCGTTGTTCTCTTCGAATCTTCGGTTCTAGATCTGAGCCAATAAAGACCCGCTGTGTAGCTGATGCATGCTAAACCTGGTCGAGGCTCTTCCATTGGCATGGTGTGGAAACTTGGAGAGCGAAATAGATATTTCTGGGAGTCAAATCTTTTTCAGTCTCCTGTTATGTGATTTATAAGCCTGTATGAAGTATGCGTGTAATTTTAAAGTATGAAAATTCTTGTTGATTAGTAAAATTTTTAATTTTGTAGGTTTGCCATTTGGGCGTGAGTTTGTATAGATTCATAACCACGTGAATCTTCATACAATGCCTCCAATGCAGATATTGTTTAATTGCTGTACTATAAGAAGTAATTCATTACTTTATTCTTCTCATAAAGTGGGAAATATGTCACTTATATTCTGAAGTCCTCTTTGTTCCCTTTATTCTTGATTATACATGCTATGTTATAAAAAAAATGGGAACTTATGTTAAGAATGATTTAAGCTTATTTGTTGAAGATAGCCGTAATTAATGTTTTTTGATCCATCGTAAAATGGTTAAGACTTTAAGTAATATTTGTCTTATTGGAATCCTTTTCTATTTTTTCTCAATATAATTTTGTTTTTTATGAAAAACTGCAAAACATTGCTCTTGAAAATTTTAAAAGGAATTTGTTTTGTTTTAAGGAATGAAGAAATTTTACAGAATTGTATTTTTTTTGACTAAATCTAATACAATAATAGCAAGTTTGTGTCTTAATTTCCTTCATTATTTAATTCTTCGGGCATCTTTAAGTCTAATTAAATGATCATTAAGTTCAAGATTCTAAATGAAGATATAAAGATTATTCTTTCTCTCGAATCCCTCTTATCTCAAACACTCGATTAATTTGAAATTACTTCAATCTACACAACTAGCAACTTGTCGTTGTCCTCTAAATTTCCCTTCTCTTTTCTTTAAATTCTATTTTAATTATATATCAAGTAATTATTAATTTTTTCCACTATTCTTAATTTTAATTTAATCCACTACTCATCTTAGTTTCATATAATATACCCAAATGCATTTCATTTTGGTTGGGAAGAAACTCTAATTTTAGGCAATTCAAATAAATAAATAAAAAATCCCCGAGGTTAGCGAAGAGAAAATCACAAATATTTCAACATCATAAATTTATCTACTTTTACTTCTAAAATTAAAAAAAAAAAAAAATTATTTTAGAGCAAGAGTTTTTCACTGTTGAATCATGAACGTGAAATTGTTCCCCAGCAGACGACAGAGATTAAATTTGAAATTTCATGTTACTTTGAAATTCTTAAATTCTCTGAAATCGTTAAAGTCACTTAGTTTCTAAACAAACTGAACCAAACTCTAACCAAATTGAAATATTTCATATTACTGATTTTTAAATGCTTTTCGCCAGTTTTGTAAGAATTCATATCTATGTCTGAGAGGGTAGAAATTAAATGTCTGAATTCAGAACATTCTGATAGGCTTTTGATATAGTTCTCTCTCTCTCTCTCTCTCTCTCTCTCTCTATATATATATATATATATATATATATATATATAGAAAGAGAAAGAGAGAGAGAAAATATTAATTGTTTTTATAAATGTAAATATCACACACACATATATAATATTAATAAAATATGTTACCATAATTAATATAATATTTTTTATCATATATATGTATTTATATAACAAAATTAATACTGATTTAACATAATTGCATATTTTTCAATTATGTTCCATTCGTTTTCATTTTTTTCTCAAAATCTTGTGTATTTTATTTTGTGTAGAAATTTAAAATTTTGTACAAAAAGAAGTCATATTTGTATACAAACAATAGTTAGGATACGTCTTTAAGAGAAACTGCATAAATCAATTTTACTTACGTATAAAAATAGAACATTCTTTATGGACGTGGTACAGCAGTGATTCATGAGAAACTGGATTTTATTATGAGACGATGACTAGAATGAAATCAATGCATTAGGTCTATTCAAGCTGAATACAGATTCAGAGATGATGAATTCTGATCCATGGTAGTGGATCATAAGATAATAATGCAAAATATAACTTCTTGTTCACTGGGTCATGACGATATCAATATCGGAATGTTATCGGATTTCGGGGATAAGAAGTGAATCATATTGAAGGAGAAGCGGGAGAAGGAATAAAACAACTCAAAGATATCTTCCGAACAGATCTCGTGAGATTTTAATGAGAAATTGCACATGTCGTATATGATATGAATTTTAACTTCAGGAATGAATTTAGTAACATTAAGAGAAGGGAGGGAGGGAGGAGAAAGTTGTAATTCATTTTTGAATAAAAGACCAAGTGATAATGAAGGTACGAAAAATAACATTATACACTTCAAAGTATTAGTGTCCATAAATTGTTAATTTCCTTAAACTTCCATTTAACTATCAGTTTTAAATTTATAAATGTAAATCTTATGAAATTTTCAATAGCCCTCTATTGTGTGTAGACTATTGTATTTATTGAAATACACACCACACACACTAACATGTACGTTTTGAAAGAATAAAAGTAATAAGGGAGGTTTCTGTATTTTTATACTAGTTTTGATTATTTTAAGTCTAGTTTAATAATTCGTCTGTGGATTTTCAGATCCTTAAATAGCCGCGGTTGCTTAGAGGGCATAGTCGTTGGCTCACAGCCGGTGTTGTTTTCGAGGAGTCATGAGTTCGAGTCATGATGCCATGTAAGATTACCGTGAGGTACGGTTGACACGTTGAATCTGGTCTAGGTCCCAAGTTCTCCCGTGGGAAGTTTGGAAAAGGAAGAACCAGCTCAGGTATCGTCCTCGTCAATTAACCGAGACTCAAAATTACGAGGTCCATTGCCAACAACCTTCGTGTTGCTTCTCAGTGCGATGTAAGTAAACAATTAAAATCAGGTCCTTAAAAATATTTAAGAAATCTTGCTAGTTTAGACAGAAAATGTGATTAGACAGACACGTCTAAAGTTTGGATATGCTTTCTTGTGTACTCCAAAAATACATCAATCTTCATTTGAGAAGCTTTATACAAGTTCCCACAGTTACAGTTACCTTGAAAAAAGGCTAATAGGCAACAGATCTAAAGGATTAGTTGTAAAATTCCATCTTTATATACATAACTGTGATATTTAAAGTGAAAAATGTATAATATGTACTCAATTGTACTTACTGCAAACAAAAATATAACTTAAAATGACATAAAAATGGTAAATACCAAAAGAAATTCCGGATATTTATATAAGTAAAAAATTTTATATTTAAAAATTATTCCTGTTTTTCCTGTAATGTGTCCGTTATGTAAAGCAAATCTTTTTTTTTTAAAAAAATGCATGAGTTATCTATTAACTTTCGAGAACACCCAATCTATTTTTGTGGTTGTAAATTGAGATGTACGTTAAAAGCCATTAGATTACAAATGTAGACTGTTCATCTTAATGGAAAATAAATATTGATTTTATTCTGCTTTAATTATTTAATTTCAGGATTTTGATTAATGTTAGAAAATTGTTGAAATAAATTAAAATTATTACTGTAGCAAGAAATAAAACTAAATGGAAGTCCATAAAATCAATGGAAAACTTACATGTAAAGTTTTCGGACTTCAGGAAGAAAAGCCTGAAAAATAGAAGGACGAACTTGAAAGAATACATGGCAAAAATAGCAAGAAGGTAATCTTCAAAATTTAAAAAGAAATGCAGATCTACGCATGAAAAACAATGAAAACAAAGGAGAAAAAAAAAACCAAAAAAAGGAAAATTAGACATACCATTTAGGAATTACGAATCTAGCTTCAGACGAATTATTAGTTTCAACATGTTAAAAATAAAATTTAAAAAAAATTAAAATTCAAAGAAAAAGAAAAAAAAGACACCTTATTTAAAAATAACATAAATACAAAAGTAAAATTTTGAAAACCTAATCAAAGAAAAACTAAAAATTATAATTGTAATAATAAATAATGGAATACTAGAATTTAAGACGCCATTAAAAGCCCTGAAGATGCGACAGTACCAGTGATCAGATTAGTTTTATAATATTTTTCTTGAACTAAATTTTGTTTAAAAGGATGACCTTAGGTAAGGATTAACATGGCGCTATTCTTCAACGATGGAAATTATTAATATTGCAGGCTTTAACTAAATTGATTTTTGTGTTTTTTCATGTATTTTTTTACATTAACTAAATTAAATTGCTCTTTGAATATTTTTAATCACTTTTAAGAAAGAAATATTGGAAAAGGGTGATATGCTATTAATCTTCTATGTAATGTAGTCAATAAAGAACCTTCGGTTATAATTGTTAAAGTTTTGTTTTTAAAGACTTAAATAATTCTGTTTCATCCATAAGGGTGAAAAAGAGTTATATATATATATATATATATATATATATATCCACAATTAATGACTATCAGATATTTTTATGGAGTTAAACTGAATTTAAATATGATCATATCAAAAGTCAACAAAGATGAATCTCTAAAGAAGTATCCAAAATTTTAAAATTACTGCTTTGGAATTTTTTTTAACTTGTTAAAATTATAGTCTATTATATGAACATCTCAGTTAAATACAGTGTAAAAAATTAAACAAACAAAAAAAAATTCCATTTAAGGTTAGTGAATGGTGAGTTTTGCATTTACAATATAATGGAGAGTAAAAAAAATAATTTTAAAGCAAAATTTATTGATAAATTTTGCCTATTGTTCAAATCAAATTAAGTGATATATAATAAATAAATTAAACACATTTTTATTGGAGAAAAATTAAAGACAGATAAAAATGCAGGACCCCAAATCCATTAATCAATATTTGGTTGCTACTTTCCATTTTTATGTTTTTTTCGTCAGATGAGATTTCATTAATTGAAAATTCTTTCACCAAAGAATAAAAAAAAATACTTCTTTTCATTAGAATTTAGCGGGCAGCTGTCGCTTAGCAAATTAGTATTTAATTGAGGAGTTTGAGCAGTAATGCGTGTCATTCATTTATTAAAAATGAGCGTTGTGTTGATAGTTTAAAAGGCTCGTAACTAAAAAAATTAAATCGTAACAGCCAAAACCTTTGATATATTGCTTTTCATTTCCATGGTAAAATAAATTAAAATGGTTTCATACTCGTCATTAAGTGATTATATAAATGCAGGTTGGTTGTCAAGTTTAAACACAGGCATCAACATTTTTGTGGTTTTTTTTTTCATTAGATTAAATGTGCATTATTGCATCAGAACTGTTTTTTTGTGGAGGGATATGATCATAAAAAAGATGAAGGAAAATCATTTAATTTCGGATTGTGTTATAATTACTTGACAAAAAATTAGACGAGGAACAATCATTTTCATTTTGCACCGGCTTCTAAAATTTATCCGAATTTTTAAATAAAATGTTGTCAGAGGTTTTTTTTTGAGAAATAATGTGGATTGAAAGTATCTAAGAATTCATGATGATTTCTTAAGAATTCTATTGGGTTGTTTATTTTCATTTTAATGACAAGGCTACTTTTGATTTAATTTGAAAAATATATATTCTATATTAAATCTTCAACTTTTCATTCAGTTTTTAATTCAGGGAAAAAGTCTTGATTCAACTAATTGTGAGAAATAATGGAGACTTCTGAAAAGCCTTCCTCCATAAGGTGTGACAGTTAAAATAGACATATTCCACCTTCTATCGTCCTCATCATGTGGTTTGAAACCTTACTGTTCTTGTCTAACATTAGTATGAACACATACAGCCAAATAAAATTGAAATCTCGAATCTTGAGGGAAAAGAAAGATGGCATCGTAACTTTTTAAAATAACTTAATAATACAAGCATGTCAGATACCCGCTTTAGCCTAGTGATCATGGTCGTGAACTTGTGGTCGGCGTTTTTTCGTTGAGTCGGGGATTCAAATCCTGATACCACTAAAGATCCACCGTGTAGCGGGATTGATGAACATAAAATCTGTCGAGTCTCCAAGTCTTTCCATTAGTATGATGTGGACGTTCAGAGAGTGAGTTGTCAGTTTAAGGGGACTTAGTACCTTACGAAATCAAAAGTAGAACATTTTGACAAACTTTTTTCAATTCTTCATAAAACAACAAGTTTTGCTCATTTCAGTATGAAACTTTGCTAGTTTGTGTAATAAAGTGCGTAGTTTAAAATATTGGGTCAAGTTTTGCTATTAAATTAATATATTTTCTTATACAACATGAAATATGCGTACAAAAATTTGAAAAATAAATTAGCTTACCTTACGTTAACCACAAGATAACTTTTGAAAGATGTACAGTAGAACCATAATTCTTATACCAAATTAAAGCTAAATAATGACCTTATTCTGTAAACCTCATATTTTAAATTTACCTTACATTAAAAAAATTGAAAAATTAAAAAAGTTATCAAGTTTGTATTTAGTAACTTTTTTTTCATGTATCATGTTATAAAATAAAATCTAATCATCCTATTAACAAAATTGAGGTTCACAGAATAAAGATTTACAAGTACAACACTCATGTAAAATTTTAAAGCTCTGCATGCAAAAGATTTTTTTTAATCCTGTGGGAAAGTGTGAAAATAGCAAATTGAGAAAAAGAGGTTTGTTTACATTGCATTACATAGAACAAGCCACTTTAGACATTTACATTTTTTGTTGCACAGGGCGTAATAATTGTCGGATTTTGACGCGGTTTGTTTTAAACTGCTCCTAACATTTACTATTTTTTAAAATCAAATTTGAAAAATCGAACTTTTGAAGGTGCAAAGCTACTAATTCCCCTTAAATGTCATCTTTATCACTTGAATTAGGTTCTCGAAATTACGAGGTCCGTCGTGATAGCCTTTTCTTAAGTATTATATTTGCAATATTGTGCATTTTCTTACTATTGTTTATCCCATCATGTAGTACTGTAGTTAATGTAAATAATATGTTTTAATTTAATGGATTTCTTAAAGATATATTTTGTGCAATTCTCCTCTTGCTGTTTTGGCGGTGGTTCATTTCCAGGAGACCTATTTAATAATCCTAAGAACTGTGGGGAAAGTTTGGTCTTTTCGGATGAATGCTGATAGCCCTCGTGTCACATCCGCAAAGTTAATAAATGATTAATCAATCAATCAAAAACAAGCTTGTCAATTTTAAAGGCTAAAAAGATCGAGCAATATAAGATTTGTCTCATGTTACATCCTGATTTGAATCCTGTAATAAATATATGGGAAGCTTTGGAGAACGCTTTGTTTTTTATAAAAAAACAAAGCATTCATCTGAAAATGCCTGAAAATGTGCGTCATTTGTAACAAATAATCCATCGAAAAACGGGTACTGCTATTCTAATAACTAGATATTAGCTCTAAATATCAGCAGATTTCCCCTTCTACATAATTCTACTTCTATAAATAAGTTGGATTATTATATTTAAAGAACACATAATTAAAATATATTAAAAAAAATGTTTTATGTAGAATATATATTTAAACAACACAAAGTAAAGAGTTAGAACTTTACTCTTTAATATTATGGCACAACCTCCACATATTTATTGGTTAATTAAATTAAAATCAACATGTTTGAATATAATGTTACCAAACTTAAATTACATATAAACAAATGTACAAGAATTAAAATAATCTGCTTGTGGGATTTCAAATGATATATTTCGAATGTAATATTTATGTACTTGTTTTACGACAGCAGAGAAAAAATAATTGCTTAATGATTAAGAACACTCGTCAAAATGTGGAGAACAATGCAAATTTTTTAGAATAAAGCCCATTGAACAAAATTATATTAAAATTTTTTTAAATTGTTGTACTACTTCAAACATTAAGAACACCATCTCTTTCTAATGGATTAAACCAAAATTTATTGTATCCCTATTAATTTCACATTTATTCTACTCACGAATATTTTATTACTAATATAAACTTTCGCTATAGTTTGGCTTCAGAATAGAATAGAAATGTTAGTAGAAATAAAATCTTGAAGACTGGAAGATAATGGAGCTCAATAAAGGAAGACTGGATTTGTATTCATAGAATGATTTACTGATTGTACTTCATGGGCTACTGCATGATTAAATAAGAAAGAGCTTGATGTGCTTCTGTAGCTCTAACTACATCGGTACGAATAAGGACAATTACCCGATGGGTACACTAATGGCTTGCATAATCGGAAAGAAACATAATAAAACAGGAAAAGGAACATCTAGTTTGAGCGAAGTAGACCCTTCGATTACATGCAAATTGCGAAGTACATAATTTCGGAGTTTTCTGAAGTCTGCAACTTTAGCTTAATGAAGTAGTATTAAAACATTTATGCACGTAAGTTTCCATTATATTATTATTGTCAAAAGCAACAGTAACGCATTAAAGCTCTTTTGACTAAGCTAATTTTAAATATAATTAACTCTACCGACTAGTTAAACTGTTTTTATTCATCATGTAATTAATGCCACAAAAAAGATAAATGATATCACAGACCAAAAGTTTTATTCTTATTTTATTAATAATTAAATGAAAGGTAAATGTACATAACGATCCAAAATTTTCGGGCAAAGAATTATTTTTTTCATATAAATACAGATAGGCTCTGGAATCGCGCATGGGTTGCAAAGCCTCATAATGATTTTTTGCTTAATTTCTTTTTCTTTTTTAGGATTGGAAATATATTTGTTACACCATAGAGAGATTGAGTCCTGAACAGAAGTTGAAACTAATAGAATTTTTTTTTTGATAATCGAAGTTACGTGTTCCTCCACCGAGAGCCTACAATTGGCACTTCAATGAGTGCAACTGTCTTCATCAGACTACGATTTTCCGTCTGGTAACACGCTTTAAGTTGTATTGTGCAGTTTATGATCTATCAAGAACGTGTAAGCGACGCCTGATTCGAACTCCCGAAAACATTTAACGAGTGAGAGATAGTACCGGGTGGTTATAACTAAAGTTACACTTTTTAGAGGCCTGTACAACCTGTTCTGCTTATCGGATTTTGATGAAACTTGGATTATATGTTATATGGACCATGGGAAAAAGATTTCTGTAATAAAGAAAAATTAGTACAAATTTTGACCGCCAGTTGACTTTTATCGAATATTCCTTATGCAAATCTGTAAAACCTCTGTATAAGCTTACAGTCATAGCCAGAGAATCATTCAACGTGCGTTTGTCATCGTTTATCATGCCCTTACAAAAAAAAAAAAAAAAAAAAAAGATCGAGCTTTACTAGTAAAACTGTTTTATCAGAACACCAGCAACCACTTAGTTGCTCTGCTTGAATATTGTCATTCAAAGGCTCTGCGAAAAGGCCTCATATCGAGGATTGTTTTGAGGAAGATGATCATGAAATTTGAAGAGACTGGAGATTTGGGTGCGCTGTCCGGAAGAGGACGGAAACCGTTTGGGACTGAAACTGTCGAAGAAGTCGCTACTGCTGTGGTTGAAAGAGTCTCCAATTCCATCTATTCTTCAACAAGTGGTTGATCGGTGTCACGCGAGTTGGAGATTCTGTTGTCGACAGTACGAAAAATTTTGCGATCCATTTTAAAATGGTATCCTTATAAGATCCACGTGATGCAAACGCTGAAACCTCAAGATCACAAAATACGCCTTGAATTTTTTTGACGAGAATGGAAGTTGATGACGAGTGGCCTTGGAAAAGTCTATGGTCAGATAAGGCACACTTTTATTTAGATGGAGCTGTGAATAGTCAAAATTCCCGCATATGGGTACTTCACCTCTTAATGTTGTGCATCAATAACCACTGCATTCTGTTTACGTGTCTGCTTGGTGTGGATTTACTGCTGAGTTTATCTTCGGGCCTTTTCCTTTGAAACCTTCACTCCACAAGGTCCTAGAAGATGCTCTATCACGAGTGCATGGTACAGTGAACTCCTTCAACACCAGATAATTTCTGCTGTACAGGAACGACAATGTTTTCAAACCACTATCTTTATGCAAAATGGAGCAACTCCTCACGTTGGGAGCCAAATCAAAGCCCTGTTTAGTGCTAACTTTGGCGATAATCGTGTAAAATCCAGGACATTTTCCAAATGCATGGCCTTCTCGTTCGCCCGACTTAAATCTCTGTGATTTCTGGTTGAGGGGATTTCTAAAAGACCGTGTTTACTGAGGAGGAATTATGACTTTACCTGATTTGAAAGCTAGCATTATACGCCATGTGCCAGAAACCCCTCGTGAGTTGCTTCGCGCTACCATTCAAAACGCTATAATGCGCTTTCAATGCGTTATTGATGTCAATGGAGCACATATTGAATATATTCTATATCTGAATAAATTTTAACGATTATAACATATTTTTTGTTCTTCTTTGGGCACCACATTTCCTCCTAGTGGTTAAAATTTGAACAATTTTTTTATTGCAGAATCCTTTTTCTCATGATCCATATAGCATGTATTCCAAGTTTCATCAAAATCCGATAAGCAGAACGGGTTCTACAGGCCTCTGAATAGTGTAACTTTAATTATAACCACACAGTATTAATGGCAATCACGAAGCATCAATCCGAAATGGTGCCGCTCAGCTTGGAATGAAACGAAGGTCACTGAAAAAGATTTAACCTCGGATTTGAAATCGTTTCCTGAAAAAGAATACCTGGTGCAAAGAGTGAGTCACGCAGAACCCGTGTCAAATATGTAGTTCAAATATGCACGAACCCGTATCAAATATGTAGTTCACTTTCAAGATTTGGTGAAGGAACATGACTTTTTCCGAGTCCGATAAATAGCAACGAAGATCTTTCTATTTAAATGGGATTGTGAAAAAAAAAAAAAAAAAAAAAAACTGCCGAGATTGTGGACTCGAGAACACCCCAAGGTCTCCTGTCAGCGTGATTTATATTCAATAAAGTGTATGGTATGGAGTGATGGAACTTCAGAACAGATCATCCGTCCTCATTAATTTGAAGAAGTAGTTGATCTTGTAACAGGAGTACGGCATCACAATATAATGAAGGACTTTCTAAGACCGCCTGAGGTGAATAAACCTACAATCTGGTTCCTGCAAGATGGAACCATTGCTCCTAAAACACGGAAAACTGAAAAACTTCTAACGCAAAATCTTGGTTCGCGAGTGATATCTAGGCTCGTTCATTTCAAATGGCCATCACGTTCCCCAAACTTTTTAATTTGGAGATATCTTAAAGAACGTGTATACGTCAACAAACCAGCAATCACCGAGCAGCTCAAAAACAATTTACGGACCGAGTTTGTGAATTACAGCCTGTAATTGTTCGCTAAGTTATGAATAATGTATTGCGAAGAACCATTCCTGTGAAGTTGTGAAAGGCAGTCATTTGAAAGACATAGGCTTTCACACCTAGCATTTCAACTCTTCTCCGCCACTTTGCATTATATTTATTTATACAGTAAAGTTATCTTTCGGTTATCATTCGCAATTTTGGAAAACATTTTATTTTCAAAACTGCTTCACATTTCTGAGACATGGTGTCTATCAATTTATTTATGTTTTCTGTAGTTATAACTTACCATTCAGGGATTAATAGATGATACAAACCACCAGGAATTTTGTGATTGGACCTCCAGATGGCTTTATATAACTCTTCCCACAAATTTTCTATCGGTTTTAATTCTGGAATATAAGTCGGCCATTTTAAAACTTTAAATGCTTACCTATGTAAGAATGATTGACTTTGAGTTATTTTCTGTTTGTGTTTGATCATTACTCAGCTGGAACTTCAGTTTTTGGCATATTCTTTTTAACATACGGCAGCATGCAGTTCGCAAGCATATTTCTGTACAAAATCTATTCATCGTTCCATAATGATCCAATATCCTTAGAAGAAAACCTTTTTAAACCATGACATGTCCCTCATCATGTTTTACGGCGTGAACAAAGTATTATTGGTTGTTTCTATCATTTTTCCTATGACGTATGCAAAAAACATAATATGATGAAAGTAAGTTGCACTTATTTTCATCATTGAAAAGTATTTTACTCCGATTCTTTTTCGGATTTTAAAGGATTTTTCGACAACTGTAATCGAGCCTTTCAGCCTTTTTGTAGATATCAATGGGTGTTGTTGGAAGACGACCAAGCGTTTTCGATCCCTTCAACGATTCTTCGAGAAACACATTTAAATTGTTAGCATGATTGACTTTATAAATTATTTGATTTACTTCAAACGAGAATTCATAGCTCAAGACTTTTTTAAATCATTCTATCAATTCTATTTGAAGTTTTTTTTAAGTAAGTTGGGTTTTGGAGCATTAGAAAAGCTACCTTGCAGTTTAAAATTACGGTTCTAAACATTTACTATATGATGCGATATTTCAAAATGTTTACAAAAGTCCCAATGACAAGTTCCTTTTTTCATATAATTATTAACATGATTTTGAAAGTCAAAGAAATGTTCTTTACTCGTTTCCTTACCTTAATTAAACAATAAATAATAGGTATAACTAAAATTAATTATTAAACAAAAAAAAGCAATTTTTTGATAAGTCTCGGTAAATCACTTTTGCATTACATGAAATAAATAATAAAATACACAAGACTTTTCATAAAAAGGCAAAAATATAAGTTTGAAGGAATTCAAAATTTTTAACACGAAGAACGGGAAGAACTCTTGAACTCGAACTTGAATTCTAACTTTTAATTTTTAATATCAGAAAGGGAGAGAACTTAACTTCTTAAAAACCGAAATGGTAAAATAATTTTAAATAATTTAAAAATTCATATATATACATCAAAGATTATTTTTAAACATAGTTTTTCCTTCCTTCTCAATACTTCTTGTTCGCCGAGGGATGAGCTTTCTTGTACCTTCGTCAAAACGCTTTAAAGCTATACCTAAGTTTAATTTAAAACTAAACACTTTAAACTTTTAAATTAAAAAAAAACATATATATTTATCCTTTGCGGCCTATTTGACACTCAGGAGCTGATTAATTATCGAAGCCTATTTTACACCCATACACCAATTCAAAGAAATGAAAAGAAGAAAATTTGAAGGAGACAAATCTGGGCTGTAAAAGAGTTTATGGATGATGTCCCAACCGAATGAGTTCAAGAGTTGCTTTGTGGGGATGTGCATTGTCATGCAGAAAACACGCCCATTTCAATCATATCTTTTGTTCTCTATATCCCCCGTATAAAATTTGTTTAGAGTTTTCATTACCGCTTGGCATTAATTGCTATCCCTGGTGCAAAAATTAAATGAAGATAATCTCTTTACGGTTCCAAAAAGCCGAAACCACGTTTTTGGATTATCTGCAACCTTTATAATCTATAATCCCAATATCATTTGTAAACGTTAGTATAACTCATGAAGCCATTCCCGGAAACCGCTTTTATTTTGTTAACAGTTTTCCCTTCTCGAGCAGAAACCCAATTACGTTCCTCAATCGCAATTGGCGGCATTTCATTGCGCACTATGGCGAGAGTTTTTTTGACTGACAGAGACAAATGAGCACTCATTCTGCTCCAAATAATTTAATCTTGAACATCATGCAGCTAACGCTGTAGGAAAAAAATTATTATTTTATCAGAGCTCAGATCAGTTCTGGACACGCCTTGCATTCTTGAGCTGTATACGATATTTTTCCTACAAAAAGACAAATGAGCATTTCTGTTTTTTCTTTTAATACCTATTATTATAATAATGTTTTTTTTTTTATTTAAAAGGAGTTCTAGTTTCAAATACTAAGTTTTCCAAATACATATAGTGGTTATAATGTTATACTTGAGAAATAATATTATATTAAAGGTCTGAATAAAGGTGATTGAAACTCTATGGAATTTAGGAAATTCTGATTAACCTTTCAGCGCATTTTCAATAATTTGATGTTTTGGAAATGAAATATGTAGCAGCAGCATCTGGCATCTTAAATGCTATTCTAATTATAAGATCTAAATTTCAATTTAAGTTCTAGCATACATCTAGTTAATGAAATAATCAATTTTTCCCGAATTATTTGTTTATTTAATCTTCTAAGTAGATAGTGGTGTCGTCCGAAAGTTAATTTCCTTCTCCGCGATTTCTAACAAGTTCGATAATGTATAAAAAAATGCTCTTACCTGAATAAGATATGAGTACCTCCTACAGTTTCTCCGACAGCGTTGGGTCCTAATGTCGCCAAAACCACTATGCACGCCAGAATACTTCTTAGCTCATCACGTTAATCTTTTTCTTAATACCATAACCTAAATTCTCTTCAATTCAGTTCTCTATCACTTTCATGCTACACTTGATTATATCTATTCACTCCACTTCCGAAGTTTACTTAAAGTGCATCAAGTTTCAATTGATTGAGAAGAAAGTCTAAATATAAAAACAGAAATAAACCCCAGATGTTAGTTGAAGAGAAATAAATAGCGAATAGCCTATGTTACAAATGTACCATATGCTATTCCTCAGGTGATGCGGATTAATAAATGTAAATTAAACCTCTTCCTTAATGTTGAAATTTTTTTTATAAAATGTCCTGCTGTAGAACTTCTGAGCGTAAAATGGCTAGAAAAGGAATTTGTGGTCTCTTCATTAACATATCTGGCACATGATGCAATTTTATTTCAAAGTAAACTAATTCCTATTCAGTATCTGAGCATTATATT
This sequence comes from Nephila pilipes, assembly GCA_019974015.1. Lineage (NCBI taxonomy): Eukaryota > Metazoa > Arthropoda > Arachnida > Araneae > Nephilidae > Nephila > Nephila pilipes. The sequence goes on from BMAW01094349.1 coordinate 182,867, forward strand.
AAAAGTCTGACACAAAAGATGAGAACTACATTTTTCCTTAAAAAGTATTTCTTGTATGTTGTTCGGTACATAAAATGCGGAATGAAACAGGAATTTTTTTTTATTATATTGCAGTTTTGTAGTTTTCTCGACCTCATTCTGGAAAGAAAATTTCCATGTATGTAAAAACAGAAGACAATTCTGCTCTATCATAAATTTAAAAGTAGTTTTTTTTCTAAATTAAAGAAAAATATTTTTGATTCTTTTATAAAAAATGTTTGATACTTTCTAATAGCTAGATATGTATCTATTCATAAGTATCTTTGATACTTATATTTTTTCCTATTAGTTACTGATTATAATTTAACATAATCATATTTAATATGGACAATATATTTGCATTAGAAAGTTACACTTTGTTTTACATCCCAACTTAATGCACATTGCATTAATCTACTATTATCTATAATAAATAGCATGCAATAAGTTTTCAATTTATGCATCTAAAAGTATAAAAAAAGTTTAGTATTTTATTTTGAAAATTTAGTCTTATGAATAAATTGGGATTTTCACATTTTCTCCTACAACGTGTTGAAATATGTAGAGTTAGTGTATTTTTGTTGTATATGTTCTTAATTAAGACGAAATATAGATTTTACAATAATAATAATAATTTCTTTTTGAATGTATATGTTTCAAATGCTTTGTTCTCAAGATTGTTTGAAATAAGTTCTATAATAATAATTAAAGTGCATAGTCGAAGAAGGTTTCTAGCAGAGTTTTATGTTTGAAAAATTTAATAATTGGTGTCCTTATATTACTTTCATCATATGTACAATAATAGTTTTCTTACATTAGAATAATATCTGGAAAAGTTTTAATGAATTTGGAACTATGCCAAGTACACTATTTTGAGACTTCGCTAATTAAAGCTTACATATAAGGTAAAACATGCAAAGAGTACTTCAAAATTAATTAACGTTATCATTCAGAAACTCCTAACAAAATAAGTATTATAATGTTTCATTAACTTACAAAATAACTGTAACTCAAAAATATAAATTATTGATACATCTATTAATAAGATTGGTGTTTATAATTATTTCTGTGAAAACAAAGAACACTAAAGTTAAACGAATTGGTTAAAAATAATGTAATGTAGCCAAATATTGAAACAAAAATGTCCCCTAATTAAGAATCTAAAATAACAGGTACGAGGTTGATTCGTAAAATATATGTTTCTGACAACGGATGAGATTATAAAGACAAGTTTCTGTTACTATTGCGTTCTGGCATCTACAAGATGCTATCAAAACAAATTTGATATATATTCATTAGTTAGTATGGATATGGCCACCACATTTGATTTTAATGGTGCCTCTTCAAATTGCAGTCCATTTGAGTCGAGTTGTCACTATACATGAGACCTGGATTGATACAATGGAAATCAAGCAACAAACAAAACAAGGAGTTGCTTCCTGTGAATCTCCTGCAATAAAAGACGAATGTAGTTTATAGGGCCGAAAAGTTACGGTGACGATTTTTTGGGATGCGAAGTTCGTCATACTCACGGCCTTCAGTCAATTTCCCCATTCCCATTTCTTATACTTAATTTTCAGTTTGGCTCAATAGATCCCATCAGGATCATACTCTTAAATTCCACGCAATCACCTAACCAATCTCATTCCTGCTGACGTACGTTTTCCTGTTTATATTCAGATTTACTTTAACTGTTAATTTCTTTTACCACAAGCTACTTTAATTCCACGATTTTTTTTCTGTATCGAAGAAGTTTTCTATATAGTCCACAATCTATACAAAATATTGTTTCACTCTTAAGAATATTTTTCTAAATTAATTTTTAAGATCTCTCAAACGTATTGATGAAATGAAACTAACAATGAAAAAATTTAAAAGTATCAAAATAAACTTCGGATTTATCACTATAATTGCGGTGCTGAAATTGATTTATTACAAGTATAATGTAATCCTCAGATTATTGAAATATTAATGCCATTCTAATTATTTATATTTTAACTAAGTCGTTTTATTCATCCAATTATAATATTAAATTTAACTAATTTAGATATTATTCGATTGCATTTTTAATTTATTTCTCATAATAAGTGCACGTACTATTGTTTATTAGGAAACGTATGTTTACAGTAGGAAAAAAAAATAGATATTTTTACATTCAGCGTATTTGATTTCTTAAATTTACTCTCAACTGTAAAATCTACAAGCCTTAGAATCCTGTTGGATTGTGTAATTTTGAAAGAACTTAAATCAATGGTACATTTTTCCATGTTAAGGAAAAAGAATAATTCCTATGGAAGATTTTGCAATTTCGCTCGGAATAAAAGAGAATCTCATATCACTTGATTCTTACATTAAATAATGAACAAAGTTAATTACTTAGAAGATACTTATGCAAATGGTTTGCGAAATTATCCGCAAAAACGTACATCTCATTGTCCCATTTGCATTGTGTTGTAATCAAACATTAATTAAGAAGCTAATATATCTGCAGGGGCAGAGTTAATTACTTTTTCGGTTTTCTTTTCTACCAAATTTGTTGGAATTAAGAGTGTGTGAGTTTAGTAACATCCCATTCTATTAAAAAACAATATTCTTGATTGAATTATTAAACCATTAAAGTGAGTGAATTTGATTACACCAGAAAATGCTTATTTGTTTTTCCAACAGATCGTGAGTTACAATAAAGATTAAAAGTAAAAAATAAATTTTCTTTTTTTAAAAAAATGATCGTTTGTGTTTAAGTTGATTAATCGTTTATCGCTAACGTTTATTTGAAAGATAATTAGAGATTTTAAAACTTTCGAAATAAAACGTATGACTATTGAATATATTTAAAGTAGTTCGCTTTAATAAATTACCATATGATTTTATATTAATTCCTGTGCATAAGACTCTTAAGAATTTCTATATACATTATATAGTCAAATTTAGATTAATTCAACTCAGCAGAGATTAATATCAAACTTGGGGTGAAAAGATTTGTAATTTTAATTCACGGTCATAGGCATCTTAAATCGGTACTTCAATCTTCTATCGTACCGTCTACGTTATGGGAGAACATTTCGAGACTCATTTAGATTTAAAGGACATTAAAATCCATCCCTCCTCATGGTGATTTAGGTGGAATAGATCCGTAGATTAATTATTTGGAGATAATTTACGTCTTTTGTTCACATTCGCTTTGCAGTGGTTCCAATATTTCTACAACAATCTAGAATATTTCATATGTGCTTTTGTGTAGAAATAATTATGAAGAAAGTTTCAGGCGAAAGACAGGTATATTAATTGATGCAAAGCTTTGTCCAATGAAATTAAGTCTATAAGATATTGTAAAAATATTTATTTAAATTTAACATTCTAAATAAAGAAAATATTTATCCTTATCTTTAATTCCAAATACTTTCATTCGCTCTGCAGTGCCCAACCAGTAAAAATTATCTAAAATATTATGAAGAAGTAGTACATAAAAAGCATGAGGATGGTTAATTTAGTTTCAAGATTTTGAAACAAAAATAAATAATTCTTATGTAATATCAGATTTGCCTGCCGAATTATGAAATTTGTTAAAGTCACGAAGAAAAAATTATTTAATTAATTAATCTAAAACATTAGTTACTAAGCGCAACATCATTTAATGCACATTAATATATTATATTTTTATCAAATTGTTTTAATTTTATTTTTTCTAACTATAAAAAAATTAAAACAATAAATTTTCTAATTTTTGAAACAGAATTACACTTTTTCGCATTTGTTCTGTTTCGTATAACACCGATTCGCATAACACAGTACTTTTTAGGAACTTAACAACTATGTTATGTGGAGTTATTTCGTACCCTAATACTTTCTTTAAGTTTAGTTAGAATTTGAAATAAATGTATTGATAGTAGAAATATAAATTAACGAAAAAATGTAATATTTTTGTAAAATATAAATTAAACTCTCAATTTAAATTTATTAATTTGTTTTTGTATTCAAATGAGAGTAGAATTTTGATTAAAAATTTAATTTTGAGGATTTATTGAACAAATCCATACTGAAAATACATCCCCTACAAAGCGTGGTATTTCAAATGGAACAAAATAAGTTTAAAATAAATATGGCAAGCGGAAAAAGAAATCTATGCATTAGTAAGAAAAACTAATTCAAAGAGAAATCGTTGTCCATTCCCTTACAATCACAAACTTTTAAGTGCTCAGTATATGTTAGATACAATGACATTTAAGATTGGAAATGCGAATAAATTTATATGAAGTCGTCCTCATCGCAGGCATTAAATCTGATTAATAGCCTCACAATCTTCATTAGTAGTTACTTTGCTCTCCCAAAAGGTTCCCTTTATTAGAAAAGTCACTTCTAGAAACGACAAAGTATTAAGTGTCTGTCTTCAGTTTCAGTTGAAAAATATTCAGATCAGTGAGAAACCGAAGTTAGGTAAAAGGAATTAAAACTTTTGGCTCTGTGGTATTTCTGATCCAGTGGGTATTCATTTAACATTATTCTTTGATCTCCTGCAGCTATTTACTTAATCTTGTTTCAATTCGAATAGAATGGATTCAAATCTTGAAAATGATTGGGATTTAAGTTTGGATTTCTTTGTGAAAAGATAATATCCATCGAATCACTTCAAGGGTTTCTCAGATTTAAATTCTAATGATTCCTTCAAACAATTATTATTGATAAGATACGTTTCGATTGAGTCAGAAAAGGTTAAGTTTTAAGGATAATGAGGGGTCGGAAAGATATATACATATATAAAAGTCGTTTATAAAATAAATAATTATGACACGATAATAATAATAATTGTAATTAACTTATAATTATAAAATAATATTAAAAAATGTGTATTTTTTAGAAAAATTACAGCTATTAAATGAGAGAAGTAGATAAAATGACAATAATAAATAGATTGAATGATTTGCTATGTTGTTTGTCTAATGTTTGAATATGTAAATTAAATTCTTTGATTTATAAATTAAAAACATATTGGATATTATATATTAAGCTATATATCTTTAATTTTACTTAAATTATATGTTTATTAACAGGTTGGATTTATTTATAAGGTAAATCTCCTTATGTTCAGGGACTTAACTGGACTCACAAAAAATATATAAAGAATTCACTAGTTCTTTTATTTCAACCAAATGTATTTTGTAATTCTCTGTTTGAGAAGAATAACTAAAGAAAAAACTGTATTTGAGGACAAACAAAAGATAACTGAATGTAGAAGAGAGATATAAGATGCAAGTTACTACTAAAATTTATTTTAAAACTCGAAGCTAAATCCAGATTCCGTTTATAATTTTCCGCGTTATTTAACGAACAAATGAGCAGTTATATCTTTCACTAATTGTTTAATGAGATTTTCTTGCATATTTCTCTTAAAGTAAACTCTTGGAGACTTCATATAATGTGAATTGATTTGAGTACCTCTACTTGTGAATGAACAATGACTTATGTAAATTAAAATAAAAATAACTTGGTGTAGTGAACAAGAGTGATTATATAACATTTATAAGTAGCGAAGAGCATTTTGTTAAAGTTAGCAGAAAGAAATAGATTGGAAGGTTGAAATAGGAGAGTAATACTATGCGTATGACAGAATTGATGTGCGATTAGTTCCGGACTTACCTTTAAAGCCCAGTTTGATAGGTGATCATTTCTGAATTTCCTTTTGTAATGTACGTGTGAGGCTTTACCCATACGCTCGGTAAGCATCTTGATACTTGGTTATTCTATCAAGAATAATATTAATTAATTAAGAAGTTGGTTCTAGGATTATTTATATACTCTTTATTTAACAACTGAACTTTATTAACTTACAATGACACAATTAAACGATAGAACTGAACCCTATGGCTGAAAATAAACTGATAATAGTTCTCTTTTTTAATCTCTCTTCTAATCTATTCCTTCTATTATATTAGAAAGCAATCTAATACACTAAAATTAGAAGGTAAAATTCTATTCCATTCATAGAATAAATGCTTAATATCAAGAAATGAATGAGAGTACTCTAGAAGAAAATGATTAGAATACAATGAAATCATGATAAAATTCCTCAATAGAAACAAGATCGAATCTCACAACATTTCAAGTGAGTTGAATATGCGAATGATAACAACAATTTTAAATTAAATTTTAACACATATTCAAAGAACATTGCTCTTTTGTAAATAGGAAAGTTGATTTTATTTGCCCTTAATTGTTATTAATTGCAATGCAACAGACTGTTACACTATGACAGGAATTTTGCATGAGTGTTTCCGGAAGTAAAAAATATAGATTCTCTTGCTTTAAGTTCAACATGTAAAAACAATAATGTTAATTTATTTGAATGAACAGAAATGGAACTATAGATTCATTTATTTACATTTTTATTATTATATTTAAATTATGCAATATGCATCTTTTCGAGAGTTTTTTTCACGTCAATTCACCTCTTTTCACAACAATTTATCAAAATAGCCTCAGGCTATTAGATTCTTGAATTTAAACATTGTCATAGCATCAATTCCGTATCACTTGTATTTTAATTGCATATGATTTCAAATTCAATAGTAAAACAGTCGATATCTTTCAGCGTTTAGGTTAACAGGAAGCATTACTACTGCAATTTTAGAGATCAGTAATGATCATTACCATTGTGAAGAAAGATATAAACTCTTAAAATTTGAAGCTCTTTGCATATTATTATTAAATAATATGCATGAACATTTATTTTAATATTTTCTAGAAAAAGTAAGAAATCTCTAGAGCTATTCCATATTTGTTGAAGCTTAAAATAAATATAACTTTTTCTCTAAGTAAATTTTCTCATTTTTAGTAATTATTCTTATCAGTTAAAATTTAAATGAAAATACTCAAAAAATACAAAGTTTAATATTTCTTATTGTAAAGATATATTCCACATAAAATTCTAGAAACGAAAATAAATATAAACATAAATATTAATATTACTGTTTATTATATTTAAACTGGCTACTTTATTAGATTTTTTCTTTCAGCTTCTTAATCTATACTATTTAAAATAACACGAATATTTATTTTAAATTTAAACAATATTTATTTTATATTGAGAAATCTCTTTTTGAAACATTCTTTAACACTTATTAGAAACTTTAAGCATTTCAAGATAATTTATAAATATTATAATAATTTGTAAGAAATTTGAAATCTTTTCTGGGCTTAATTTTTTAAATTTGTAGAAAAGAATTTTAGTAGTCTTAAGCGAACACTTTGTAAAATGTTGAATTTCAAATGATGTACCAGACCTAATTTTTCCAAAAATTGCTTTAAAATAAGTTTTAATAGTATTTAATAATTTTACAAAAACTACTAAAATAGTTTTTAATAATAGTTAATAATTTTACGAAATATTTTATAAAAAAGTTTAGTATAGAAAAATATGATTGATACTTCTTAATATTTGTTAAAACATTGGGAAAAAATAGAAATGAAATCATAAAGAAATAATTAAAAATTATTAACTTGGAATAAAAAATTTATTAAAAAATTAATAAAAAAGAATATTTTAGAAATTGATAGAGAAATCAATTGCTGATACAGATTGAATGCTCAATGACATCTATAAATTTATGTGTCAGGAAAATATTGTTTATTAATTTTTACAATTCATAATGCCTGAAATATGTTTATTGAACATATATAAATGTATTATTGATAAAAGTTTGTAAGGTTTTGTATTCCTTAAGACCATTTATCTAAAATTGTATGTATTTAAATATCACATGACAATCAAAAGTGAACATGAACTGGATATACAATTATTGATTTATTGGAAAATTACCTTTAAATGGTGGAGGAAATTATTAAAATTTGAACAAGAATAAATAAACGAAAAGTATTTAAGAGACATTTCTGGAATTCAGTAACTTAAATTATACAACTTGAAACGAAATTTATCAGTTATATTTTCAGAAACCGCAGTTAAATCAAAAGTTTTTGCTTGTATACAAAATTAAAAATCACTCAATTTTATTCATTAGGACTTCAGTAAAATAATCTTAAAATAAAAAATAATAATCTTAAAAATGCATATTTTCAATTATTTAATTTGATATTGTCATCTAAAATTGAATAGGACCAATAAAATAATCGCGTATATATATATATATATATATATATATATATATATATATATAATTATAGAATTTTTCATATATATTTATTCTGAAGAAGTTTTCTACATGCTCTTAAAATTCTATCTAATTGAATGTATTTGAATGAATTTTTGAAATGTATATTGCTCAAAAGTACTATTTTTTTATAAAGTGCCAATATAGTTAATTTCAGTTTTATACTTCTCCATATTTTTATTCTGCTATATTAATAATTATAAACATTTAAAAATAATTTATTTCTAAACAAGAAAGAAAACATTTTCGAAAACTGTCCAATTTCACTAAGAAAAATAATATTTTTATTAATTTATAAGAAATTTTAGTAATTGAGAAGAAGTTCCTTAACATATTTCAGTAAAATAATTTATCAGTGCATTTAAAAAAACTCCTGAATCAATAAATCAATTGTTAAATTCTATGAATTTACAGAACAAATTCCAGTTTTGATTAGCAAGAAACTAATTAAAAGAATATTAAATTCATAACTGACACTTGTGCGAAACTGCGAAAACAATTTTTTTTCTCTACCATGAGTTAACTTTAGATCATATTCTTAAAAATTAATTATCTTGCTGAAACGCAATGAGAGTTTGTGAAAAAATAGGATTATGCAGAAGTGTGTTTTGTGTTATTTCTCTTTTCCGAATTCTGTGATAATTAATTTCATTCCTCATACTTTTATTCAAAAATATTTCTTTAAAAAAACTATGGATAAGAAACACAAGATTAATAATAAGACATGGACAAAATTTTCGAAATTATTTCTTAACTTTATCTTTTTTAAATGCGGCATTTGGAATTTTCATTTTAATTTTCCATTTGTTTGGTTGATGTACACATTTTTTTATTCCTCAATTAGATATTACTTTAAGTGACTTTTGAACCTCTGATAACACATTTAATTATAGCGAGCCCTAATTCTTATTAAAAAGGGAACTTTCATACTTGAAGCAGAACTTAATTTACGCACAGATGGATTTTTACTAAATTATTGGCAATTAATTATCTCCCAAGGGCCTTTAAAGTTGTATGATATCCGAATTCCCTCTCACAACTGCATTAGCTATAATACAGAATAAAAATAAACTCAATAATTTAAATTAAATTTGACATTTTTCAAAGCAATTCTTATTTACTTTTATTACGTAGAAATTAGAGAAACACGTTTTAATATTTGTTTGTAATATATTAGCATCACAAAAGAGCTGATTTACGAACCATTGATGACCCATTTCATTGTTTATAATTACGTGGAAATAGATAGAGAAAAAAATAATGAAGGTTTCTGTTTAATTACTTTTTTCCTCCGATTTTTAAGAATATTTAAAATATTTTTTAAAGACCAGAAAACTCGCAAACGAATAATTGAAATAGAGATGAAAATATTTTTAAAAATCGGTGGGAAAATGTAATTCCGGGGAATTTCTTTCATTATTTTCTGCTTTTTCAGATGCACATTATTGAATTCAAATAGATAAAATAGTAAAGGATTTGAGATTGGTAAAAGAAATTCCTTAAGATTAACATTTCGTTCACGAAGTCAAAATGGTAGGTGGACCGGAGCCATAACTTTAGATACATATTTGCATAATACTACTACGATTATAATTTTAAAAATTAGCTGAGTACTTATAAACATAACATTTTATACATACATTGAACATAATTATAATCTCAAAAAATTAAATTTAATAAAAATTAAAAACTGTTTATGTTTTATTATTCAAATTTCCCATAATGCTTATATAAATATTGTATAGTACTAAAAATTTGTGAATGTTCATTAGAAAGAAATTGTATTAATTGTATAAGAAATTAATAATGTGCAAAATATCAACTCCATAAATAAATAAGATTTTGAGGAAATCTACCCGGATTTTGTTTTTATTAAAAAGCATATTTTGAGAAAAATGCAAATACAGATATTTTTTGCGTGTTTACAGTTTATAAAACAAGTTTTGCGCTAACGTTCCGTTTATTAAATTTTTATAAATAATATATTTAAGGAATTCGCGAAGCTCAAGTTATATTTTATTAATATAGAAAAGTAAAATTTGAAACGTTTTAGAGCCTCACAGTTATCTCAGGAACATAATATTTCAAATGAACGTATTCTGATAAGTAATTAAAATAAAATACGAAAAAAATAAGTATGATTAGTCAGAATCTCCTGTTATAAAGAAAGTTCTTTACAAGAGAAACTTTTCAAAAAATCGCAAATGTTACAATTGTATTAACCAAATTTGTTAAAAAAAAATCACAGATATCGAATTAGAAAAGAAAAGAGCGGATAAAAATTACGATCATATGTAAGCTTTGTCATTACTTCTTAATAATAAATATTCCAGGAATGAAAATTTCATATGAACTTTTAATTATGTGTTGTTGAAAGTTCTCGACTTTTTATAACATTTTATGTATACAGAATTAAAATATTATAATACTCAATGTATAAATTTAATTTTTAAGTTTATTGTTGTGTAACTTTTACATATATGCTGTCATAATTATTAAATGTACTATTGGTCTATATCTACTTAACCCTATTACTTGTAATTTAAAACTTGTTCACGAAGAAAAGAGAATTATTTTGAAAGCGAAAATAAAGAAAGGAATTTATGAAGGGAAAAAAATATTAATTTCCAATATCTAATTCGATCAATTTTGTTATATTTCACAATTTTGGATTCCTTAAATATCGAAAAACGAGTAAATTATTAGCCGACACAATCTATTTTCATAACTGCCAACATTACAAAATCAAAATAATTTATAACTGTCACTGTTATAAGCTATATTTCCTTTTTCTTCAAATAGAACCCCATAAACAGCAATTTTATCTTTTAAAAGCAACCACGAAATTTGTTTCTAACTTCGATTCTTTTTCGTGTTCTGTAAAAAAAGATGAAAAATAAATCATTTCTTTTCTCGAGAGATCGATGAGAAAACTTAGAATCGTTTCTCTTGTATGATACTAAAACGATTAATATTTTCTATATAAAAATCTCCATCAATTTTCTTGTGTTAATTTATTATATGCTTTGTATACACTGAGTAAAATACCTACTATTTTTATGACTTTAAGGGTTTAAGGGTAGAAATTTGAAATTTTGTCAGGTTAAAATGAAACAAAAGTTTAGAAAATGAAAAATGGCTTATAAAATGGCCAAATACTTGTTTGTTATTAAACTAGGACAATTATATTAGTTATGTAACCATAAAAGCAATGATTAGTCAAAGAATTATAAAATTAATTTTTAGACAGACGAGTGGAATTATGTAACAATTACATTTAGTTATAGAATCCTTTACCACTAGAAATATATATTCTAAAGTAAAATATAGTTTGAATGAGGAAAGGCAAATACAACACACATATTAAATGCTTAATTTCCCCGTGTACTGTTAGTTTCTTATTTTTACAAGTCCTCGATTATTAAGTGAGAAAAGTAACAATGATTTATGTTTCCATTACATTACATTCTCAAAAACCTTTTTCCATCTGTGTCACATAAATGTTTAAAATTAAATTACAAGTAATGATATATCAAATAATTTACCTTCAAGAGATGAATAAACCTACATATGGGCATTAACTTTGAAGTTTTATAAGCAATATGAGCTACTTCAGGAGCTTAAAAATTGGTTTCTATTTCTATTTAACTCGAAGTCCTCACGTCATACTTCTGGCGGAGGCGCGTCAGCCGTCATGGACACTGTAATATTATTTATTGCACTATTCATAGAAGAAGGGTGTCTTAGTGTTACGGAACTCTTATCTCGGAATTAATTAATCATCTTAAAACTATGAATTTAGAAATTAATGAGGCCAAAATGTAGTATAAGGGCTAGAGAATAATCTCCGATCAAGATGAAAATTTAATAAAATGAATAACAAATTACTCAATGAGATCATCATTTAGTGCATTCATTTAATTTATTAAAACAAATAGATTAAAATTGAACACTTACATAACTAAAATTGACATACCTAAACATACCTAAGAGAAAAGATACGTGGTGCCCCGACGCAGATACTGGTGATTTATGTAGCAGTACATATTGTGGTGATTGTATGTGTGTGGTTGCATATGTCGCGAGAATGAAAAGTGTGTGATGAGTATCCGATGAAATCGTATAAGTGTCAGTACCAATCTTGGAGAGAACCTAATTTAAATGCATCTCCTGGTGGGATCCAAGGTCACCACAAGAACAAAAAATTCCTACAGAATGAACTGGTAGCATTATTGAGCATTTTTTGTGCAATGATCTTCAAAAAGTTAAAAATTCTTAATGCAAATATATTTCGAGGGATCATCTCCAATTAAAACATGTTGCTCCATGATCGTGGAGACTACGCATCAATATCCTTTGTCTTCATCTTGTTAGTTTGTGGAAGGTATTTTAATTCCTTCCTACAACTCACTGGAAAATTTGATGAACGCATTTCTCAATTCGTCACCTAGAGACCACCTTCTAAGGTCTACGTTACTCACACTCTGCTGTAGAAACATTAAAAATGATGAATTTTATATCACTCACATCATACGTAGTAAAATTACATTCGCTCTACTGATAGCAAGTTCTGGACATAAAGTTGGCCACGATCCAAAAGTAACACTATTTTAAATTAAATAATTCACACGTTAAGTAAATCATTTTAAAGAGGCTGTGGAATCTATATACACATTCCAACTACGAAAATTCCAATCCAAACAAAAACAACTTCGACTTTCATCGGCCAGAACATCCGTCACCACCTAAATTCTCTCTTTTTCCTGTTCTATCTTTTTTTCCCACCTCGGTTTTTTTCCCAAATGGTTTCAGCACTTCCGTTGTAGTTTTATTAGGCGGTCGCCTCGGCAGAAAATGGTAAGCGACCTTTACATTTCCCCCCCTCGGATCCTTACTTCTCATCTTTAAGGGAAGCTTGTCCGTCGCCTTAGGGACGATGATGCTACCTAAAGTTAGAGAAACCATACACACACACAAAACAAACACTAATACAATATAGAATAAAACACTAACACAAATATAGTATAACATTAACACACTAACAAACACTAACATAGTATACAATATTACAGACAAGAGCTCTTAATGATCTAAGCAACTCGTTAGCAAACAAAACAGACAGTAACAGATAGTAGAATAATATGATGCAAACAAAGAAATCATGCATAAATTTAAAAGCGAATTACTGTTTGATTTCATGACACGAGAGTTCCCTATTAAAAAATACACAACACAAAAATAAATTACAAGACAATACTGGAGAGTGCATTTACAGTAATACACTCTGTAACAAAAAAAATCGACGCACCAAGAAGGAGTTGCCTGATTGGAATGAAATTGCGTATGCAAAGACATTGGGACCGAACATGCAAATGATTTAACTTTGGCGTCCAATGAATGAATAATGGAAGCTTCAGCGCATCGGAACTGTGAATATCTTACATAGACTGTAACAATGCATCGCCGAAGGATTCGTTAACATTACATGCAAATGTCAGAGTTTGAAAGACGTCGTGCTATCGGAATGAAATAGACTGGTTGGGCGAATCGAACAGTCGCTTGACATCTGGGTCGAAGCCATGCGGCGATTAGACGATGTAGGTAAGAGTGGGTAAAAACGGCAGATATCAGTATAACAACGGCATCAGTAGACCGAGGACCGCATCAGAACGGGAAGACAAAATGATTGTCAGAGCAGCTGTTACAGTATCAGATTCGTCGTTATCAACTATCCATCGTGTGGCCTGCACATATGTGTCCAATATGATCCTCAACAAACGACTGAGAGAGCGGAATTTATGTTCGCGCCGATTGTTACGCCACATTCCGCAGAACACTATTCGGGAATTTTATTAGTCTTTGCCCCACCGGGTGACATCTGGCATCCAGGCCAGAAATAGACCAACACCTTATTGACTCTCTCCGTTTGTAAGGGCTAAACCCGGAAGTAAATCACTCAATTATTCAAAAATTTTAATCGTTGGGTTTTTTTTTTGTATCTTCTGCACATTCAACAATTTTTATCGCAATCGGAGGACTCCTTCTTGGTGCGTCGTTTTTCTTTTCTATAGAGTGTAACAGAGATTTTACCTTAACAATATTGAGCCGATAAGGTACCAATTCTATCCTACCGACTGAGCAAGTAAGAATGCATTCGTTCAATTGATGACAAATTCTGGACACAAAAATCGTGCCATGATCCAAAAATAAACATAATTGATTTTAAATGAAATAATTCACATGTTAAGTAAATCATTTTAAAGAGGCTTTGGAATCGAAAACAGAATCCAACTACAAAGATTCAAATCCAAAGAAAAACAACTTCATCTTCCATTGGCCAGAACCTCCGTCGCCAGCCTAATTCTCTATTTCCCCTGATCGATCTTTTTTCTCAGCTCATTTTTTTCCAAAATAGTTTCAGCACTTCCGTTATAGTTTTATTAGGCGGTTGCCTCGGCAGCACAATGGTTAGCGAGCTTTAGATTTTTTCCCCCTCGGATCCTCACTTACGTGATCTGACAGCTGTAAAAAAATCCTGTCAACTTCAATAGATTTCCAATATTCCATATGTTAAAATAGATGACAATGAATGAGCAGAATTGCTAGCGGTTGAAATACGAAATATGAACCAGTTTCCTGTTACAGACTGATACAAATGGTGTGGCGGAGTGCAGACTTTTCAGCCAACCTTTAAGAAACCCCTAATTACGGACCTTAACTGCTCCAAATAAATAACAGAAACAATAACAATACCCTAATAAATCACTTCAAGGGCAAGAAAATTCTCTCTGACAACACAATAGACTTTAAAAATTGTAGAATTTGCCGGATACTCCATTGTCCGTAGAGAATATTTATAACTTCCAAATATTTTGCTGAAACTTTACGAACTTGACATTGCTCCGCCAATTTATTTATCCTCACAGGAATTTCTCAGTTGCCATTAGGCACATGATATGGCAGTTGTAATCACTCGCGCTTTAAAAAATTGTCTTCTCTACATTATCCTCGAACATGATGACGACAATAACTGATATAAAGATCGTAGTAAAACAGTGGCTATTTGGAGGCACAAATTCTGCAACAATTGCATTATATATATATATATATATATATACATATCTCTATCTTCTCCTCTTATATAATATGTATATATTATGTGTGTGTGAGAGAGAGAGTTTTATAGAAATATATTTATTAAAATATAATCAGCTGCATTTAAGAGTCATGATTCACGAAAGAATTGTCGTGTAGATAGTCTTACGCATATATAATCTGAGTCATAAGGTCAGAGTTGTGTGGGAAATGGATTGTGCAAACTAAGCTGTCATCCTCATTACTTGATCATGGCTTAATGTTGCACATAAGGTTGGGGGGACCTGAAGTACCTCTCTAATCCCTATTTGGCGAGGGAATGTCTTCGTGTATATTCATGAATTTCAAATTTGGTGCGATGAGCATGGAATTTTTACAAACAAAACATCATGACATGTTCAGTGATTTAAGAGGATAACATCATACTCCATTTTTCCATCTCTGGAATGTTAAAAATGATTGAGTTTAAGGAACATTTTAAACAAACAAATTATTGGTCGTATAGTCACTAGTTTTTGTGTTCATTATTATTTTTTATGACAAATTTATTCAACAAAACTTACAATATACAAAAATATTACAACTATTCAATAAAAACTTATAGGTTAAAATTTGCACCAATTTTCATTGTTTTGAGACTTTTCATATGCTACTCCACATATAATTTAAAGAAAATTGACTATTGTATGGCCAATCTATTCAAAATCAATTTTTCTAAAACAATTTTCCTTAATTATGGTTATTTTTAAATTTTGGGAGATTGGGAAAATTCTGCGTTCGTTAAAGAATTTTAATTAATATTATTTAAACTCAAAATTATAATAATTATGATATTGATGGAGGATATTTGTGTATAAGATACATAATTAGACGCGTAAAACGGGTAAAGTAAAATACATATAAGTACAGAAAGAACATTTTTTGGAACTTTTACAAAGTTCAATAGCCTTTCTTTTAATGAATACATTTTTAATCGACGATATAATTAAAATTTATATATATATTTGCGTGCATTTTATGAAAAAATAAATATCTACAAGATAATTTCTTTTACAATCAAAAGTATCTCACTATTAAAAAAAATCATTAAAAGTAAAAAGATTTTCATTTGCTAGAAGATTACGAGAATATACTTGCACAAAGCAAAGATATACAGTTTCAGTGAAAAATAGATGTTGGGATTCTTCCATGACCAAAAAGGATGTCCTCATATTTCTTCAGATTCTTTTCACAGTTTTTCTTTGAAAGAAAAGAACTCAATACATTCCATTCTTGGAGAAGGATATGTTTCGACAGACCATGATGTTGTAATGTTGTTGAATAAATTGGATGTATGTTGAATAAGTTGGTGGAAAGCAAAATATCGTATAATATATTTACGGAAAAATAAATATTGGTTAGCCTTTTGGGATTATGAAATTTATACCCTGAAACCATTAAGAGAAATATGAAGAGATAATTTCTAGGATTGAGTATTCAGTGTTACTATTTGTTATTCTGAGTTTAAATGTTTTGTTGTTTGTGACAATTCCGTCCGATAGAGATATGCAAAATAATAATTTAAACAATCTTTTAATTAGACATAAGACTAAGTAAACAGTTACAAAATGTAGAATATGAATGTGTCATATCTTACAAGGGTTCAAATAGTACATTGTATTTACAGATAAGAGGCCGTGGTGGAGAAGCGGTTACAGTGTCTGACTGCGAGTACTACCGACAATTTTCTGTAGTTTCGGTTTAGTTAGCTGATCTTAGTTCAACTTAGCACTTTATCTCTCTTGTTCTCTAAATGAGTACGAAGATCACCTGGGAAGTTAACTGGGGTGCCGTGTCGAGCTAACCACTCGACCTAGACTTTAGCTAGCAATTAGCACCAAAAGGGGGATATGGGCATCGCTTGATGAGGATTCTTAGGCCCAGGCAGATTTTGACATTATATAAATATATATCATTATGAATTAGGACACATCAAGTATTTTGAAATTCTGTAATACATTTTTTGAAAATAATTTAGAAGAAGAAGAGTATGCAGAGTCTCCAAAGAATTACATCAGAGGCGATATAAAAGTTCAATGTTCTGATTGTCCTACTGATACGCATTAATTCGTTCATAGACCTCATTCAGGATACAATGTGGAGAGTGATGTACTTGCTCATGTATTTCCAGACCATAGTTCATGGTTATCTCTCATTACTTCTCCAATTGCTCAACTTTCATGATATTTTAATTTAATCCAAACCAACAATAAAATAGAAAAAAGAAATTCTTCCGAAATAAGATACTACAGTTTCTATAATTTCTTATGTATTATCTGGTAGCGGAAAAAGCTCCTAGGAGCTTGCATTCCTCATGGGCTAGATCAGGCTGGAAGAAATATCGTGACACTAAACCTTAGGATATGCACTTGTCCAAAGTAGTTAAAATCCTGGGAAATCAAAAACAAGCAATAGCGTAAAGTCTAAGAAAAATAGTGAAAAATTTAGAAATTTAAGACAAATAGAATTCAGGATTATTATTTTGAAATAGAATTATTGTTGTTCAGAGAGAGAGAGTTCTTTGTTTAATTTTGTACTCAGACAAATTTTATATGTTCTGCTACGTAAAGAAAAATGAAGTTTACTCCGTTTTAAAGGCAAGTTTAAAGAAGTACAATTTATTACAGTTGCAGAATGAGAAAAAAATATTTTAAAAGAAGGAAACTGTCAATAATGAAGGGGGCTTGAAAATTTCATATATTTAAGCAAATTAAAGGAAAAGAGTAATTAAACAGATACAAATAGAGAAAAATGTAAAAAAGTCAATTTACTAAGAACTTCTTTTGAACAATTTCCTAAGAAACATATTGAAATTAGATCAACACTTATTTGTGACCCAAAAATATCATATTTTGTCATGAATTGAAAAACTTCAAAATTATGTACCGGGAAATAAGATATTTTTGCCAATACTGCTGTGAAAATTATTATGCTTTGAAATTTATCATGCAAATAGAGAAATAAACTCTATTCTATTAACAATGTTTTCTAACTTTGTCTTGAAGCCAAATATAAATGGTATTCTGAAAAAAAACCCATGAAAAGTAGTTCTTTGTCATCAGTTGACGGGTTTTGTATCAGATATTCGTTACATTTTTTTTTTTTTTTTTTTTTATCTACGCAGACATTTTATTTTTATGTTTTTTCATCCAGAACCAGTTAGTTTGAGAAACGAAGTTTTATATACTGTTTGCTGCTTACTTTTTTTTCTCTCTATAAAAGCTTAGTTGGGATCTAGATTTCTAGTCACGATCTAGACTGAAATTTAGACTTCTTGTAAACTTAGATTGATTTCATATTCATCTTTTTGTACTGCTTAAATATCTTATTCCTAAAATTATTGTTTGGATATTCGTATAGAAAAGAAAGAATAATTTTCCTTTTTTATTTTTAATTAAAAGAATTACGCTTAAATGACTTTAATAATCAGTGATTGTATTTTGATTTTCTATTCACTGAACTCTTTTCCTTTTAAAATAATCCCGTAATTAGTTTTTTTTTCTTTTTTCAATTTTCGACTAAAATTATGAAACATATTTTGAAACTATTACTATTTTATTATGTATATTGGAATACTCATGATGCTACATTTTTTATGAGATTTAAAGGGTTTTACAAAAAAAAAGTTATTATTATAATAATTAAAACCACATCAATTAGTATTTAATTTAAATAATCAATCATGGCACTAAAAGTTGTGAGTAATTGAGTTAAACATTATTAAGTTATCGAGTTTTTGACCTAATTAAAAAGTCTCTCGTTTCTAATTCTTCATAAAAGTCAATTGTCATACACTTCTGCTTTCAATTATTTTATTTTTCAATATTTCTTATGCCTTCCGTTAGGGTACGTTTTCTTTAAAAACCATAATTCATACTTATATGGCGCAAGCTAAGCACATTCGGGTTATTTTTTTTCGATGTCTTTTGATAGATGTTGTGTTTTTTTTAAATGCAAGTCTGCTATACATTTTGCTAAAGTTAAGTTTTCTAAAATATATGGAGTTTCATTAGTAGACACCATTCTTAAGGTATCTACAGAAAACAAAATAGCATCAGCAAAAAAGAAGCCCTAAATAAAACAAACACGAAGGAAGATAATTATACTAGTGAACCCTAGATGACTTAAAATAAAATACGCATATAAAAGGCAATTATTAATAAATACGTAATTAAAAAAGAATCACACATTTCTAAAGAACTGGTAGGAAATTGAAAATTGCAGAAAATAACACTTATAATATCGAAATGTATGCAGTATATCCTTAATTCAATCAAATACTTATATGTTGACAAATAGTTTTATTTCTTATTTATTGCTTCATATCTTCACCACTCTACGAGTACTCAAAAAGTTAGTGAGGCATTTGTGACGAATCATTCTCGTTGATGGTGAAATACATAATTTCTCAAAATATGTTCAGTTAAAATCTTTAACCAGTTTATTAAAATCTTTAATAATAAAACATCAAATTAATCAAAAATATGAGAATGGTTAACTTATTCTTAGTAAATATTTCTTTTAATAATAAAGAAAACTTCTTATCTTGTAGACTATAAACTCTAGATCTCTAATAACGGGATTAGAATCAGGTATACAGGCTCAGAGTATCGTCTTACAGTTGTCTCGAACCTGTATAGCGTTCATGTGACTCTTTTTAATCCTATCTTCTAATTCTTTTTAACTTTACTTCTTTTTATGCAACAAGGCTCATTTACATACATTAAGATTATTTCATAAGGCAAAGCTCTCATATCAAAACTTCGTAGTAAAGTACCTCCAGAAGTTAGTTAAAGAAAAATGTTTTTGAAAAACTAGCTACAATCCCTCGTTGTAAAAAGAACCTGATTTATCGGTGAGTTAAAATGACCTATCGCAAAATTACGTTAAAATAATCAAAATTAAGAGAATAGCTAAAATTGCTAGTTTAACTAACCTTAATCCTTATATGTGAACCGAGCTACATTTAATTTACACTAAATTATCTCAAATGTATCATTAAGTCATGATTTAAATTCATTAACCTATTTTTTAAAACTCATAATTTTTTTCATATTTTTAAACTTCCTTAATGTCTCCTTAATCTCTAACACGTCATATCTTCTCATTAATTTCTATTTCTGAAAAATACCAATTATAATGTATGATCTACATACATAATAACATATTGATAATGTACATTCACTAGTCAGACACACCCAGACTGGGCGTAGGCTTGGAAAAAACCACAAAGGGAAGACAAAAGATCAGATCATGCATCATAGTTCTTAACATAATTTCTTCATTAAAATTAAAATTCCTGACACAACTTATTAAGAGTTAAAGGTGATTGGTTGTATAGAATTTATGGCACTGAATCCTTATGGGATATATTGGTTAAAATACTTAACACATTTTCTGGTTGAAACAATTTAAAATTCAACCTTAGCATAGAGAATGAAATAAATCTTTTTAAGATTATATAAATGGGTTAAAAACATTGTTATTTAAAAAGTGAAAGATATTTGTTTGGAAATTTTTCTCAACCAAGTCAATTAAAGATATTGTGTAAGATTTAAAATGTATAAAACGAACTGAGTTAAAAGCAGAGCTTTAATTTAAAATGTGTCCCACAGCCAGAAGACAAACGCGATATTTACACAAATAAGGGATTTATCCTCCCTAGTAAGAGGTGTTTATGCATAAGTCTTGTGTGTTCTAGATAAAATAACATCCTTCCTTTTATATAAAAATGGTTTTCAATGAGAAATGATACCAGTTGTTGTTTTAGCAGCATTATTAAGATTTTAAGAAAATGAAAAATAGTTTCAATAATTGTGATTCTTATATATGAAACAGGTTACACATAAAGACGCCAAAGTGTCCTTCCGCATCAAAAATCGGAGCTGCCAATAAAATTATCTGAATGAGAGTGAATCATTTACTAAGCTTAATTAGTATTGAGTTAGTAGTACGCAGATTGCTTGTCCATGCGGAGTGATTGACTAGATAAAAAACATATACACATGACAGGTTTATGCTCGATAATCAACATCAAAACATTCTCGCATGAAGTACAAGTCACTGGTAGCAAGTAATTGTTATAGTAGACAATTGTTTCCTCAGTTTTTGATACGAAGATGAATTTACAAAAAATTCGTCATGTCCAATTAGTTGGAAATAGCCCGATTTCGAATTTTAAAATTTTGTACTATATAATATTTACACTTCATTAGACATGTAATTAGCGAAATTCCATCATTGCTTGTCAGTGGTGAAGCGAAGAATGAAAATAATACCACCTCAGAGATCTGTTGCTGTGTCTTTCAGTTAGGTCCACTGATACAAAAAAAAAAAAAAAAAAAAAAAGAAAAGAAATAATTTTACTAACCTTTCACTCGCTTTTGGAGATTTTCAACCAGAAGAGGGTATGACGTCGAGGTTGAAGTTTGTTTTTGAACACAAAGTTTTCTTCGAGTTATTAGATTATGAAAGGCCTGATGCTTCAGTTCAGATTAGTGTCCGTACGATGGAGGTCTTTTTGTGGCAGTTGTACGTGGACAGCAAACCACGACTTTTATTGGAGGCATGCTAAATATATTATCTCTTTGGAAGCCTTCTCGTTTTAGATTTGGAAGAAGCATTTGACTCCCTTTTGTCTTTGACTCTCGAACCTTTTGCGTTTGATGGTTCGATGACTATCGATGATCAGTCCAAGGAGCTTTTGATCCATTTCTTTCGTGGAAAGATCGGTCATCATTTAACTACCTTGAAAGTTCGAATTGTTAACTGCATTCTTATCTTTTTCATGGTAAATGCACATATGATATATGTTATTTGGTAAATGACAATCTTCGTATTTTGGTACAAACCGATGGAGCTGAGATTCCGTTGCGGATTGTTTCTAATTTCAAAGAAATCAAGTACTCTTTGAAACATTTGTTGAATTATATGCTGTTCAATATCAGCTTCAATCATCCCTAAGTTTAATAATCGCGCGACAAAGCTTTCTGTAAATACAGTAAGTAGGGAATTACTTGTAATTGGTTTTAGTAGTGTACTAAAGAAAAGGTGTATTTTAAAACTTGCTTCTATTGAAAGGATCGGAAAGTAATGTAGTTTTTCTACATTAAATTAAAACAGATACATTTTCACTAAGTTTTTATTTTTAATCAATGATGAAATTACCCTCGTTATGAACAATATTTTGCCATCTAGTGAGCAAAGTTTCAATGCCGGATCGATAAAATCAATTGGCATTTAAGCAAAATATCTGCAGATAGTATTTTAGATATCATACAAATTTTCAAATTTTTTGCAACCTAGAAATTGTTGTAGTGATCGAAATAAATGAAATTCCGATGGAGCAATATCGGGCGAGTATGGTGGGTGAGGCAATACTTTCCATCCCATTTAATTAACTTTTCCAGGGTTCGTCTTGAGCATTGTGTTTTGTATTATCATTTTGCAAAATGACACCTTTTCTGTTGATGATCGCTGGGCAATTTAATTTAAAAATTGATTTACTTGATCCAATTGTTCACAGTAAAGAAGGTCTGCATTCACAGTTTGTCCAAGTTTTAGCACTTCAAAAAGGAGTGATTCTGTGGATAATCCACCAAACACAAAAAAGGGCTTTAGCGTTTCGGATAGCCATTTGAACAGAGCTACTGCCTTTTGCGTTTTGGATTTTTTAGAGGACCTATTTTTCATCTCCAGTGATCAAGCAATCAAAAAGTTCTTCTGTATTGTGTCGCTGAAGCAATAAGTTGCATGTAGTGGATCGGTGGCTTTGTTTTTTTCGCATGGATTATGCGATACCCAAACACCTGCTCTGCTTATTTTACCAATCTGATGCAAATGTTCTTGGATGGTCGACCTAGGTTGGGTAAATGTGTTTGACTCTCCTTGATTGTCTGATATGGATTTGCTTCCACTTCCTGTCCTCAACATTTCTTTGTCTTAATTATTTGGGCTTCCTGATCAGTACGAGTCGGAAAGACCGAAATTACCGGATTTGAACATAGAAAACCTCCTTTGGTATTTGTAAATGTGAAATACATTTGGATAATCATCGCAAATGTTTTGGATAGCAACCACTGCTTTACTATCCTTGTGAAACTCAAAAAACATGTGTCGAATATGTACCTCTTCTGGTATTTGGCTGGCCATTTCACCTTGAATAACAAAATAAATAGATAAATAAATAAGATTTAATTTCATAAGAATAAACAAGTTGCTCTAATCTTAAAATGTCTTTGGTACGACTTTGAAGTACACAACGAGCTGATAATTGACTAACGAATGTCGGCATGAACAAAAACGACATTACCTTCCTTGTCCCCCTAATTATTTCACAAAGCCCAACGTCGGTGTTTGCATGATTAATTCGTCGATCTTCCTGTACCAGACCTCGGCTCTTTCATTAAGGTAAATCAAATACGAACATTTTAATTGGGTTAGAATATTAAAAGGTTTTATATCATCCTCAGGAGTTCAATAACATTTCCTATTCTGTTGAAAACTTGATCGAAAAAATTACCATTCGAAATCCGGATTTAAATCCAGAGTTATTTGATCTGTTCTCATTCCCTTTCTCATTCGAAAATATAAAAGAAAATTTCATCTTGCAATAATGTTATATTAGAAATTCAAAAAATACCTTAAGGGTTTCAAAGTCAAGGGTATCCTTGTGTCCTAAGCTTTTGTTTGTGGCCATACTGGAAATCTCGGAAATGAAAGGGCTGATTTCTTAGCTAAGATTACAACCAAAATAGATATTTGTTTCCCAGTTATTACTCCCAAATCATTTTATAAGAAAAAAAAAAGCTAAAGAGATTGTTGTTGTACTCTAGAATAATTTGTACACTCAATTGGCTTATTCTGCACTACAAAGAAGTTTTCCTCGTCTATTCCACATAGACTGTCAAGCCTTCCTTTTTACACATGTTTTAAAATCACTCAGTTTTTTTCAGTCATGATAATTTAAAAGTGTACCTCAACAGACGTAACCGGTGCTTCTAAAGTTTGCTGGTAGTAAGCAAAGTATTGAACATTTTTTTTTTGTTCAAAGTTATATTAAGAAAGAAAAATATGCTGAAAGGCTGAATGCTTTCAAAATCAACTGGCCTTCTATTTGTTTTAAGTAAAGCGGCATTCGCTTTCTCTGATTTTATTTTATAACTTCATTGCTTTGAATGTTTTTGACTTAAACGTTTTAATTTTTTAATTTAAATATTTTGTTTTGTATCCTCATTCATTTCTTTCTTTCAGTGTTTATTTGAAATTTTTGCTTTGTCATTTGTTTGCTCCCTTTAATAATTTTTTAGTTACTTTTGTAAGTCACGCATGAACCTTGAAGTGCACGGGCATGATTTTGTACGGTTCCTATAAAAAATTCCAGGATAAAACTGGGCCATATTTTGACGAAAAAATTCCTCGCAAGTAGCAAAACACACAATTACTCAATGATGATCCATCAAACTCTTTAACCAACTTATTCAAATCTTTGAAAAATCAAACATAAAATTAAATGAAATATGTGGATAGATTAGCTTATGCAGTCCTTAACAATTAATATAATAATAATATCTACTTATCTAAACTGTCGACCTCTAGTTACGGGTAAGTGATTATGGTCCTTGAATATAGTTTGACAATTTCTGGAACATGCATAGTATTTTTATGACTCCCTCTAATTCCTCTATATACTTATTTCTTTTCGCTGGACTTCTGAAATAGCAATGCTCATTTACATATATCAAGGCAAGATTCTCATATGAAATATCAAAATAAAACAGTCCCAGAGTTTAGTTAAAGGGAAATTCTTGCAAGAACCAGTTACCAATTCAGTTATGAACCAACACCATAATTAAAAATTTCTCTGTAATAGGTTTGTGTTTGGTATTTAAAATGAGAAAATATTATAGTTCTTTGCACAAAAGTCGGGATAATAACCTTTGTTGCTCCATAACCGTCAAAATTCTCTCAGTCAATCAATCTACAAAAGTCTTTAATATTATTATCATTATTGTAGGCGTGGAATGTCAGGGAACACATTTTCTTTCTATATCTCGCTGATTTCACAACACAATTCACCCAAACCCTATTATTGGGAAGCATACTGGGAGCGTTATTATTTTTCTTTAGTAAATAAACATTCCTCAATTCTTAGGAGAGAAGCCAAATAAAGCTAGAACCACTTATTAACTTTCAAATAGGCAAATGCAAAACAGTGCTAAGGTAATGTGGTTTTAATGAAAAAATTGTCTGCTGTACAAAAAAATCGCTATGAAAGAATCTCATTGCAGGAAATTGCTTCATTAATTCTTATGAAATTTGATTTCCAATATTAAATTTACTAAGCAGAAAAGTTTCAAATAAACGAATAAAAATAATGTTTTCTACTTTTTTAAAAATTTAAAGGAAAAGTATGTGATAGTTTTTTAAAAAAATAGTAATTAAAATTTTATTTAAGTTATTTTTTTTTCTCTATTGTTCTTTATAAACAAGATTTTTATGTCATCTAGAAAAATAAGAGTGTTGGGTAAAGTTTGACCTTTACGCTTTATATACTTAATGGACATCATTTTAAATAACATATGGAAATATGTTGAATATAACCAGGAATTTTAAGAAGTAATAGATTGCTTTTACTGAAATTTAGTATGTGAAATATTCAGTTGTACAAAAGCCATTTTTGGAACCTGAAAAAATTCCAAGTAACCTAGTTTAAGTTTCTTCCAAGCTCTGCCATAAATTCTACCATTAGCCATAAATTCAGCCATTATCAATTTATAAGAGTATCTGTTTGTTTTTGTATTATCCACATTTATAATATATGTAGTAATAATCTCAACACCATTACTTATTTAATATGTCTATATTTAATGCATGGGTATCGATTTTTTCACTTTCTAAATGCAGAAACTCGTTTTTTAAACATAAATTCGAGTGAACATCATTTGTAATTTTTTATCCAATTCTGTGCAAATAGTTTGAGTTAATCTTTCAACGTTTCAATCAACAATCTGTTTCTGTCAACGTTTTTATTTTTTTTTATTTTTGAAAACTCATTTCGAAAGAATATGAAAGAACAACAATAAAAATCGTCTACATGAACTAATTCATTGATTTTAATGAAAATGGCTCTTTTTTCTGCACGATAGTTATGTTGTGTCTAAATCATTAAAAAAAACGCAAGAGGAATTTCATTTAACCTTGAAATCGGGAGAGAAATTTCATTAAAGTTCCCATTAAGACCTATACCTTCAAAATTCTGTATCTTTAAAATGGTTAAAGATTTCGGTCATCAAGAAATGTTATGGATATGGATAAACAGCGAATTTGAACTCTGTTGACACCGGTAAAGCTTGATAACATCAAAACTTCCTTAGGACAAGTTCCAGATAAATTCATACGAAAATTATAGCTGGAGTAAAAGATATCCTATGGTTCAGCGCATCAGGCTGTGAGACACCATTTTAAATTTTACCCGTATCGTTTACAGTCCATTCAGGAATTGTGTCCAAGTGATCAAGGAAAACGACCGCATTTTTGTGCTTGGTTTTTATCGATTTATTCGCAACAAATTCAAAAGCTTAATAGTGTTTACTTCTTAGATGAAGCTTGGTTCCACCTGAATGGCTATATAAATAGTTAAAATTTCCATCTATGGAGTCAAGGGAATCCCCATGAGCTCTCAAGGTGTGCGGTCTCAAGGCGAAAAGCGATTACCCCAAATTTTACACAAACGATCAATTCCGAAGTGTACCTGGATATATCTCAAAATTTTATTGCTTCGCTGGATTTAAAGGACCGTTACTGCTGGTTTTAGCAATACGGAGCCACTCCACACACGTCGAACCTAATAATGGAAGTGCTTAAGGAATTCTTAGATGACCGTTTAATTTCAATAGGCCTCTGGCCACCAAGGACATCAGAACCACTCGGTTAGTTATTTTCTAGGATTATCTCAAAGATAGAGTTTTCTAGAAAAATCTTACAACCATCGATGAATTAAAACAAATCATAACCGAAGACATATCTACAACAGCATCAACAATGTTGCAATCTTAATTCGGCGTGTTCATTATTACATTAAAAATGGTGGCGAACATATTCAAAATTTTCTGTAAGTAATTATGGTGTAAAAAAATTGAATGAAGATATGTTTTTCAAAAATAAAATTATCACAGGATTGAGTAACATTGTGCATCTCTATTTTTTTCTGTTTTACTTCACAAATAAAGTTGTAAAAGTCCAACAGTGTTGGATATTATCTCCCGCACTTAAACAAGGTTCAAACAATTATATTTCAATATTAGAATAGTTGCCCCATCCTTCAGATTTAAGGGTAGCAAGAAACACCAATCGGTATTCTTTT
>BMAW01094354.1:0-13838 GCA_019974015.1 Nephila pilipes
TTACTCCAACCTCGATAACTCAGCTGTTTCTGGTCCGATCGACTTAACATTTTGACACGTTTCAAGCAAAGGTTCGTTCTCTAGAAAGACCTGGTTACTGGTTTACTACGAGCGCCATCTCTGGGTTAGTCTCGGGAGTTATTGATTGATGTGTTATTCAACTGTGTGGGTGTAAACACACGTTTCATTTGTTAATTGTGCCCAAAAATGTTACTATCATTAAGTTTATGCATCATTTTTATATCAGAGTCATCAAATTTTTTAAACTGTGGCGATGTATTTCAGCAAACGATAATGTGAAGTATTTCAAAAGTCTTTAAGTTTTTAGTAAAGGCTTGAATATCCCAAAATTCAAATATTTGATAACGGATTAATAAATTTTAAGGATGAATTAAAAGCATTAAATATCGTAATTTTTTTTAAAAAAAAATACTTGCATGACATCGAATGCTGAATTACTACTGAATGCTGAATTACTACTGAATTTCTACTGAATGAGTAGAAATGTTTAAAAATATCAATTTATAAGAACATTTTTATAAAAAAAAAATTTTTCTTTTTCAGGGCGCCGGAACTGATGACGACGTTTCCATATCTGTGGTGAGATTTTTTTCCCCTTCATAACTTGAAGCAAAAGCATTCATGATAGATATGTGCTATTTTTAAACACCAATTTAATCAAAATTTTAAAAGTTATCAGTAATTTCATATATTTTTAAATAAACTCAGTGTTGATTTTTGTTTCGATTAGATTTGCACGGTAGCATAAAACAAATTTGCTTACCCTTTTGCTGTGGGGAATCTAAGACTGCATCGGTAGCACAGAACTGGAATAATCCATAAGATCGGAAAGCTAAACATATTTATTAAAATTAACGTTCCACGGTAATTTTTCTACCCATCTGGGAGAGAAAAAAAAGTCACTCTATTTTTACTGTCAAAACTTCCTCGTAGTGCCATCTATTGAGAAAAATTAAAATTGATTGATTATGTTTAATTTTATTATTCACGGCATTTTAAACATAAAGTTAAAGTTATTTTTGTTGAGAGGCGCAAAAAAAGTCCGAAAAAATAACACCAAAAGAGAGGAAAATGCGGAAAGCGCCTTCGTAATCAATCAACACGGAACCAAATTTTCCATTAATGTAATGGCTAATTAAAATTAAATTCTGTAAAATACACACACTAAGATGCCGTAACTCTGATCAAGAATAACTCTAACAGAGTTACATCAATTCGATGATCCACGCTGCATGAGTCAACGGGTCTTTGAAATGCCAACATGGAGGAAGACAGAAAAGTTCAACAGGACATTTTCTTAATTTAGAGTAACTTAAAACCGCTATACATTGAAAAGCAATTTCTGTCTAATATAGTTTAGCACAGCCTTTCACCCTAACAACAACGGCAATTCTTCTTTGCAAGACACTATAAGCGTTTGAAAGCTCTACGAACCCACTCCATCTGAGCAATCTTCCACAGTTAACGAGAATTTGACTCTGTGAGGTCAGAGAGTCAAAACTCCTCACATAATGACAGCTCATATGCGTTCCATGGTTATAATCAGGTGTGACAAAGGTGGCCAGCGAGGTAAAGTCTTGAGGATAGAGTTTTCATCGAACCATTTGGATACAATTCGGAAGCGATAGCATGATCTTGTTAGAGGATACTAAAGAAGTGCAAGCAGATCGTCAGTTCTATTGCTGTAACTGTGACTGAAGGACCATGTCGCAAATGCTACGTGGGTACTGCATCAGTCTATTAAAATAATCTTCAGATCATAATGCCACTCATACCAGCTCTAAGAGCATCCTACTGCCAAGAAAGATCGATCGCTTCGTCGGGTTTGCGCCACCCTGGTAAGACTCGTTGGCACTACCCTGGGCTTATAACTATCGTAAATCTGAATTCATTTATCCAGGCAGCATTTTTCCACACGTGTCTTGGTCCAGTGGAGGCATTCTCTTGCTCATGCTAATTTTTTTTATCCTGTTGTGTTCGGTCAGTAGAGATACTCTCGTTGATGCTGGTTTCTGCAATCCATAGCAAGGACATCGAGTATACTACGTTGGATGAAGAGCCAGCGTTGGTAGACGCTTCTTCTTCGCATATGATAACATGACAGATCAGGACTAGTAAAAAGGGTTAAGTTGAATGTGAAATGAGGTAACATAGCAAGGGCATGATTCTGATTGATGAGGCTACTAACATTTTTTGTGCACCAAAGACAAATAACAAAGGGATCTCGGTACTTGTCTATTATAGCGGCGCTTGATGATTAATCGCCAAGCGACTAAGAAATATCGCCAAGTAAATTGTATTAAAAGATAGGCTTCATGATTTTTGCTACGACTTGGCGTAATCATAATTTGATGGACGCCGTTATAACAGACAAGTACCGAGATCTCTGGCTATGTGGCTCCATCTATCCGCCGTAACAATGCGAGCCCACACTCTGTTGTCCATACCAATAGGACTTCGCAAATGGTTTTATCGAAATTGACGTATTCACGGTGCACCCCCCGGGCACACTAACTCATAAAAATTTTAGTTATAGCACCATTTCCGAGAAGGAATGGCCCATTCGTAAGGTTCTAGAAATGTGCCCGCTATTAAATGTGATAACGTCTTACGTATACTGTGTCCGACTATTAAGGATTCCATTCCCATCACTCCTTAAATTGCCTGTGCCACTTCGGACAGCCATCTAGCCAGTACTGATGCACGTTAAATCTGTCGAGGCATGAATGTCCACCCGTTGACGTGGTGTGGATGATAGGAGAAAGCGGTGCAAGCTCAGGTGTCGTCTTCATCACTTTTGACCGAAGTTCAAAATTGCTTTCGCCCATAGCTCTCGTGTTGTTTCTGAAAGACGTTCATAAAACCAACCAACCTTATAATGCCAGATAACTGCTTACGTCATTTGTTTCCATTTACATAGCCACCGGATACCAGCTGTCTTTAATTCGATTTTTCTTCTGCGTAGTTACAGTTATTAAAAGGTTTAAATTCATTGAGATAAAATATGTTCGTTTTGATGTTCTTTGACTCAAATGATGACAAAAATATAATTTTTATTCCACTGTCGTCTGAGAGAATGTATTTAGTTTGTGAGCATTAATTTGTATAACCTCCAAATGATTTTTTTCTATTCGCTTTAAATAATTTCGCGCTTTTTTTTTTTTTACCCATTTTTACCTACTTTCACTTTTGCGTTTGAATTCATTGTTAGTGATCATGGAATCCGATTTTATATTATATCATAGATTCCCAACTTTTTTTTTTTTGTCTTACCGCTCTCTTTTCGAAAGAAAAGAAGAAAAAAAATTACTATCCACTTTTTTTTTTATTATTTTTTTTACTTATTTTTTTGTCAGAAAAAGAAGAGGAAAAACAACAGCTAACTTTCTTGAAATCAATAATTTAGCTGTGAGTTTTTAGATTTTTAGTAAACTTTTAAGAATACTTCCAAAAAGCAGAAAAAGAAATCACTTAGAAAAGCTTCGTTTTTCTCTGTTTCGATTCAGTTTTATTCCATGCAAGTAAAAGAAATAATGTATAGCTTAGAGGCGGGAAAAAGTACGAAACTTCAAAGGATTAACACTATTCTCCGAAATTCGTGGCGGTGTGTCAGCAGGAGCCTTAATTTTATTAATTCATGTGCTGGTCAAAAGGGTATTGGGAACATAGAAAAATATACCAAACACCAATTCTGTTTTTACACAATTTTGATATATAACACGATCGATCCAAATTTTAAGAAAATTTTGGTTTAATTTTATTAGCCATCTAAGGAGCTATTTTAAAATTGAGTTAAGGGCTACTTTTTAATATGTAAATTAGATTTTTTTTAAACATGTTCTATTTCCTGATTTTACGGTTCTATCCATAGATTTAATGTTAAAGTTATGTATATTCTTCTACTTTATACCTAATAATTCTGACTCTATTGTTAAGTATAAACACTTATAATTTAACTATTAACTAGGATATTATTCAAACATCTCAATTTTACAGTTCTATCTACAGGCTAAATGTTAAATTTTTCCATATTCTTTTACATTCAATTCAATAAATTGCCGTTTCCTTTCATTTTTAGTACGTTTAGCTGAAAAAATATTCAGTTTGATGATTAACCGTTTCCCTTAATTTCAGTTACCTTTAGCTTAATATATATTCAGTTTAACAAATTTTAACCATTACCTAGGATATTATTCAAATATCTTATTAATACGGCTCTGTCCATAGATTTGATGTTACATTTTCCTATTTTCTTAAATATATAACTTAATAATTTATCTTTTCCTTTCATTTTAAATACATTTAGCTTAAAATATATCCAGCTTATAAATTTATTGTTTGCTTTAATTTTAATTACATATCGCTTATGTAATATTCAACTTAATTATTTATCTTGCGCTTCAATTTTAATTACATGTAGCTTAAAATTTATTCAGCTTAATAATATTTATCGCTTACTTTAATTTTAATTACATGTAGCTTATATTATTGCCCATTTCAATATTTGAACGTTTACTTTGATTCTAATATTCAATTGAGTAATTTAATTATTAATTTTTAAAAATTAGAACCTCTTTCCTAGCTAAAACTGTTCTTTACAAGACTTTGCATAGAACAATTTTTTTTATATGTAATTGCTACATTGGAGAGGAGGATTGCAATGCAATTTTATAACATCAATATGGAATTTTGTCTGATGAGTTCGATGCTGAAAATGAAAACATCTGCGACACTTGTTTTTAGTTGATTGAAACGTTTCAGACATAACAAACCTCAGATAAAACTAATGAAAAACAAATCTCAGAAAAAACTAAATGAAAAAAAAAAAAAAAAAGATTTCCCCTGAAAACAAAGAAATACGAGAACGAGCTAGCCATCGATTAAATCTTTATTTTTTCATATCTACGAGCACCACGTGGAGTGAGGCAGACATATTTATTCAATTTCCGTAAAAGTCAATAAATAGTACGTAATAGTTTAAAAACTTTTGTTTTATTAATTATAACTGGAATATTTTTCGGTAGTCCTTACATAATGTCCCACCATTCACCTATAACAAAAACGAAAATGTATTATTTTTGCTGATTTCTTGAAGACTGGAACCAATCTCCTTTTTTTCCATAGATGCAATGCATTTTTACACGTATTCTTCGGGAGCTATCCGTACTGAGAAAACAGAGTTAGGTGTACTTAATTTTAATACAGATTGATCTTGCTTGCTATTTATAACTATTTGTTGAAACATGCATTCGATGATATTTGGTATTAATTAAGGTTCTTAGGGTCTTACGACACTCTTTAACAACGCCAGATGTTAAAATGCCTTATTAACTAGCCAGAATGAGACGTCTTTTTCAGCGTGGTTGGCAAAGGTGCAGCAAAAAGCGACCGGACAACTTTCTTCGAACATACTGGTCCAGGGTTCGATACAGCGCTAGCTCCCAAGGACAAATCTCTTCCTCTCTACGAGGTCGGAAACCACCGCACCGTCGAAGTGGTGACCCAGGACTTGAACACTAGAGGGCACATAGCCTATAACTACCGATTGCATATGTCCGCGACGTAAAACACTTGCCTCTGTATGCCTAACTAAGACAACCGCAAGCAAATCACGACTGGTGATATTCTAGCTCTGGCGCACGCCTCGATGAGATCCGCCACTCAACTAGAGACTGCCGAATATCTGAAATGGAAACTGTCCCAAACGAAACTCATTTCAACAGGAAAGGGATGGATATCAATTGCATTAATGGCTGAAAAAGGAAGCTTTTCTACAACTACCAATGCTTCTCTTCGTACCATCATGATGTTCTGTAGGGGGAATACGACACGACTTTCTTCAACAACAACGCCAGCTGTTAAAACGCCTTATTAATTACTCCGAATGAGAAGTCTTTTTCAGTTTGGTTGATAAAAGCGCAGCAGAAAATGCCCCGTCAACTTTTCTTCGGACCGACTAAACCAGGATTCGAAACGCCGCTGGTACCTCAAGATCAGCAGCTCCCTCCACGGTGTCAAAAATAACCCAACGCCGAATTTTCAATACCCGATGTATATCAAGCATGGCAGAAATCAGATTATTATTATTTATTTCTTTTAAAATATAACAGCGCGTGTTCTACTATTCTATAGTTTTTTATTTTAAAAAGGCGAAAAATATGTGACTATTTCTTTGTATGCCATTTATCTTTATTTAATAAATTCAGTTACAGATAATACTAGTTTACACCAGTTTCCCCGAATATTACTTACAAACTTTCTTCTGTGCAAATTATTGGTTCTCACATCTGCTTAGCTTTGTTTCTGTTGCGAAACAAACACTATCAGTAGAGTGGCGTGTTTACTCGATTTCCACCATTTTTATCTTTAGATTGCCAGTTTGTTTTCGGTAGATATAATATCCGGATGGTTGTTTCAGTAAATGAATGATCATTTCAGGTCTTAGCATGAAAATTGTCGTTAAGGTTACGAAGTCTTGTAACGATTCGTCTTCTACTTTGCAGTTGGATTCGAAACTGAAGAAGGAATGGTTCGTGAAGGCCGCTCAAAGCGACTACCACGCACTAGTTGCATTGCTCAAGAAAGAACCCAAACTGGCTGCCATTAAAGTAAGTGGTGCCTTTTTTCCACCCATTTCATTCATTTTTATACAGCAATGCGTAATTTTTTTTTTATTTCGTCCATTTTTTCAGATATATATCTGTAAGATATCTCTAGTGCTGAATAAATTTTCTCTCTGTATGTGTTTTGAATATGTGATATAATCTATTGAAATAATTCTGTGTGTCAATGCCACTATTGATGTCAGTTTTCACAAACAAAATGCCAGTAGCTATAATCCTGTTTAGAAATCTAGATAAACGTTGTGATAAAGAGCTAAAGACCCGCCATGTAGCCGGGGCTGATGCACGCTAAATATGTGTTAAATCGTTCCATTGGCGTGGTGTGGAAGTTAGGGGAGAGGAGTACCAGCTCACACACACACACACACAGTTGTCGTCCTCGTCACTTGATCGAGGTTCGAAATAACGAGATCCATCACCCACAGCCCTCGTGTTGTTTCCAGTCCGACGTTAATAACAACAAATCAAACCAAACCAAGCCTTCCATTTGAATGGAATATTGTTGGTTATCAAAACAAAAACAGACATTTTTTGTAGTTTTAGTTATTTCTTGTCTTTGACTTTTTGTTCTTGAATTGTACTATTTATTTTTATTATACTGTATTAAATTTCATTCAATTAATATACATCGCATTTTCTGTTGAAATGCTTGATTAGTGATTTTCCAATAATCGGCCCAATATCTGCGGATTATCGAGAGATTGCTGTGATTCATTTTAATTCATCAACGATTTGTTATCTCTTTACGAACTGTAAAAGCTACGTTTCCTTTCAATTTAATATTTTAGTATTTCTACAATGATTTATTTATATATATGTATATCTCGTACAATTTGAATGCATGTCACAATAATTTTTAATTTTTTTTATGTTATTAATTAACAATGGACCTACATGAAATAAAAATATCATTAAAGGAATATACGAGGTTGGGCTATTAACTAACGAGACTGATGCTGTAAAACATTTTATTTCGTGTGTGGTTTCATGCATATTTATTCTAATATCACCTTCAATATACAACCATCCTCTGTCCCTACAACGCCCCATGCGAATCTTCCATTCTTCGAAACAGTCCTGGAAGTCTCGAAAGGTCAGCTCCTTCAAGACGGTTGTGTCACTTTCTCTTTCATAGCTTCAACGACTCAAATTTTGTTCCTTTTAATGCAGATTTCACCTTAGGAAACAGATAGAAATCGCTTGGCGCAAGATCTAGCAGATAAAGCGGATGTTTTAACACTAGGATGCTGTACTTGGCTAGAAACATCTCGACAGACAATATGGAATAAGTCGGCGTATTGTCAAAGCGGAAAAATTTGCCGTACGGATTCTTTGTTAATTTCTACAGTCTCAGCAATCGTACAAATGCTTAACCGACAATCTGATCAAAACAGATGATCAATTTTTTTGATATTGTCATTCGTTTTTGACGTGAAACGGTGACCCGGGCTTGAATCACTTTTAACGTCTTCTTGACCATCTTGAAAACGCTTAAACCGACCAAGAGCGCGTGCATTCAATAAACATTCATTGCCATACATTTCTTTTAATAAATTTTAAGTTTCAGTAGTGGTTTTTTCAAGTTTTCATGTGAAATTTCACAGCAATTCGTTGCTCACTTTTCATTTTCCCGGCGAGATAAAAAAAAAAAAAAAAACCTCTAATACGAACGAAGGCTACGGGTATACGGATTTGTGTGCTTACAGAAGTGAGAAGCACTGCATTCGAAAGAGAAGACTTCACGCTAAATAGCTGTCGATCGCTGACGTTTGGCGCATGCGTATTTCTTCTGTAGAAGCGTCAGTTTCATTATTTAATAGCCACACCTCGTGTTTCATTAACGCTTTATATATACATTCAATATATTCATTTAATTACGCTAACGAATAAAACATTTGAATCAAACTAAATTACGCATAGTTCTAATCAATTGTATTAATTGTAAATTTGGTGACCATCCAAACGTATTTTCGAACTAAAAAAAAATGGTTTCTTTTCTTGTGTCTTCTCTTTCTCTAAAATGATTGATTGCGGCTCTATTGTAATTCAAACAAACAAAGCCCAGTCTTGTCATTTCCTTTTCGCTCCACGCCATTTAAACGTCTCTCAAAAAATGCAGAAAACCTATGGGTGGCAAAGGTACCAAAAAAATACAACCCGCCAGTCTGTCTGTCTAGTTCATTCCAAAAGACAGGAAGATTTGTTGATCCCGTTAATAGAGAATGTGTACAGGGGTGTACCAGAAATATCGTCTGGTAGCAGACGACTTTTCGCGCGTGATGAGTGTGCGGCCGCACGACCCCTCATTTGTCACTGTCGCATTCCGGTAGCTCCCGCAACCCCCCTCACCCCTGAATTATGGAAGTGACAGACGATCTTGACTCGTGTGATCGTCTGTCAAAAGAAGGCTTAAGCACAACCCGATACTCTGGTAGCGAGATTAAAAATTCCTGCTGCCGATTGGTATGGATTCTTCTTCCAACTGTGGCTCTGTTGGTAGCTTTCAGTGTCCCTATTTAGCGACCTCGTTATTTATTTAATAGAGTTGTGGAAAAAAAGATTGGCATCTGTGCGGTAATAGAAATAAACTTTCCCACAAGAGAGGGAGGGAACTTCGTTTCTTCTTCTTTTTTATATTTGTACGAGAATTACGGATGGGTTGTAATTGGGGTTCTCTGAAAGGGTGGGGTGTAGGGACGACAATTTTTATCAAAATGACAAGCTATTTTGTAAAAGTTCTCTTAAAACTGTTGTAGATGACAGTCGAAAGGAGGCGATTGTATCGTGGGAAAGACGTGTTATGAAATTAATTTTACACATTTTTTATACTTGTTTCTTGAGATGTATTGAAAGAAATAGTAGTAATGTGAGTATCGAGTCTCCAATAGTCCTGGTTAAATGTTAAAAATTATTTGTTATCGGAGACTAAGTTCTAAATTTAATAAAGGAAGCCTTGTTAAGTTTTAACATGTTCTTACGAAGAAGTGAATGGTGATCTATCAACCTCCAGCGTTTGAATTCATCCATTAATTGGACCCTGGAAATGCCAAAACAAAAGTGTGGTAGATAATTTCAAAGGGCATATTTATTCATTTTGAAGTAGATAAATAAGAAACTCCAACTGGTATACTGAAAATAAAAATTGAGAATCAGACCTAATATGATTTTATAAAATTTCAGTAATGATTATTTTCTTAATGCTCACATAGAGAAAACTGCTTGGGCAGAGCAGCGCAGAATTGCAACCCGTGAAACAATAAGGTGAATTGGTTTTATCAACATTGCACTTGAAGTAACGCTAGGACTATTGGCAACGGACATAGCCTATGGTCAAGTGACGAAGACATCACCTGAGCTGGCACCTCATTTTCCAAACATCCACAGCGTTCCAACTGGAGGACTTGGGACATCGACCAGATTTATATGTAATGACCGCGGTAGACTAGTGGCCATGGTTTCGGATTCGTGGCCGGCGGTTTTCGTTCAGTCGCGGGTTCGGAGCCTTGCCACTAAAGACCCACCATGTAGCTGGAGCTGATGCACGTTAAATCTGTCGGGGCCCAAAGTCCTCCCATTGGAGTTTTGTGGAAGTTAGGAGAGGGGTGCCAACTCAGGTGTCGTCCTCGTCACTTGACCGAGGTTCAAAATTACGAGGTCCGTCGCCAATAGCCTTCGTGTTGCTTCTAGTGCGACGTTAATAAAAGCTAAACAAACAAACAAAAGATTTACATGTATCAGCCCCGGCTACAAGGCGGATCTTTAGTGGTCACAAGGTTCGAAAACATGACTCGACGAAAACCGCTGGTTGCCAGTCTGCGATCGTGACCACTGGGCTACCGCGGCCACAAGTTTAAACAAATTAAGTAAAACCAACTGTGAATAATAATCTACCATGGTCCATCATTGTTCGGCGGTAAACCTGAAACATTTCGGATAAAACGATGAAGTAGTTTTTCAACAAACACTTGACATATATTTATGAGTAATCCCAATTAAAGGGAATACATATTAGCCGTGAATGTTTTAGCAACAGAAAATAATTAAGTACTTTTAAAATGTTTGTGTGAATTATGCAATATTAAGATAAGGAACATAATAAGATAGTATGAAATTGACCGTAACATAATATAAAACATCTCTCATATTAATTTCAAAAAATAGTATATAAAATCATTGGTAGCTAATTCATTGTTTATTAACGTTCCCACCTAGAAGCAACATAAGGTCTATTGACGATTGATTCTGTACTTTTGAACCACAGCAAAGTGACGAGGATGATACTTGAACCGGTACTCCGTCTCCAGACAACCACACCACTCTCACAGGAGGATTTTAAGCCTCGACAGATCTAGCGTTTCGCTTCACTGCGGGTCTTAAATTATGACTCGAGCCCACCACTCGACTGAAACATTGCTTCGAGCTTGACCAATCGGCTATCGCGACTCTTAGTCATTCGAATACGATATTGAAATAATCCGCTTTTCACTTTCATTCAATCAACTGTTAACCACGTAGAAAATATTTGTTACAAAATCACCTTTCTATAAAATAACTCCACTTTAAGCTTCCTTGAGGTAGTGTTTTATGCTGCGAAAAAATTTATATAATTTAAAAAATGTAATTCATTAAAAAATTCTTAATGCAACTTTAATGCTATATGCTAATCAGATATATGTCACAAGGATTAAAAACAAAGATTTTCATTACATAAATATTTAAATATTCGTTATTAATAAAATAACACGATTAATAATAAGAATAAATTTATTGAAATTATAGGCTAATTTATTTATTTTACTGATCTATTTATTTATTTTCCTATTTTCAAAAAAGTTTTTTCGATGACCAAAAAAATGAACACTACTGTAAATTTCAAACCTTAAAAGTTATACTTTAACCACCTCTGAGACAGGAAGAGGCGCTATCACTGGCCTACACCTCAGAGTTTACTTAAGGTACCATTAAGTACGTTCTATCCTTACTTGTATTAAACAACCTTAACCATGATTGTAAGACAGGTATAAACAGAGTTAGAGTTCTGGGACATCTGAACTCGTCTGTCTAAAAATTGGCCACCCCTATTCTGTGCTATCTGTCTCCGGTCGTCATCCAAGGGTTTGAGACATCCATTGCAGTTGTTTTGCGTGTCTGTTCATAACGATTTGACTCTTCTGTATATACATGTTACAGCAGATTTTTCTAATGGCCAAAATAAGTTTAAAACTTTTTGTTGAACAAGTTTATCAGAAAGTTTTTAATGACTATGATATTTTAAATGTTTATAGGCGTAAAAGTAAGATAGGAAAAGACAACCAAATGTATTAAAACACCTTTATTGTTTATCAAAAGTTCCAAGACAATTGGATACAATTGGACCTTTTGGATTCGACAACCTCAAATAAGAAAAAGGAAAATGTGAAATTGGAGAACAAAACAAATGTATCGATATTTTTACCCACCATATTACTCTATAAATTCTACTAAGATAAAGTGACTGTGTGGGTTTTAAGTTTACCGTCCTCCCTCTCTTTCTCTCTCTCTCTCACCTTTAACATTATTCCAGATTCGTACACCCAAGATCATTCTTTTACTTCACTTCATCTCAGACAATAGTCTGTGTGATGGTTATCGTTCGTAATAGCACGCGAACAATGGAAGGAAATGAGTATTTTTACGGACTGTCATATTACTTTTTCATGCAGCATCCGTGTGATTGTGAACTTTATGAAATATCTCGAAATATACAAGAAAATCTTAACAATCTCGATTTTGAATTTTTTTTTTAAATTACAAATTTTAACCTATACTCGAGGAGAGTTTTAATTTGAGACTGAAACTACCTCTCTTTACGAGTAATTTATTTACCTGTAAGATGTAGAAAAATTAGCACTCTCTCGGTCTCAGATAGGAGGAACTTCAACTTGGAGCTTTTAAATAAAGTATTTCCTCAATTTTAGATTACAATTGAAGCTAGATATTTCCATTCATGTGTAGTTTCAAATAATTATTGTATTGGTTGTTCTCCGAAGTTCAATTAAAATTAAATTGCTTTGTACGAGGGTGGTTCAAAAGATGGCCGTTTTTCAAGACATTTGGCGTTACGAAGGCAAGCTGTTATTGTTATTATGTGCTAAATAGCAATAAAACAGATTTTACCTAGATCTATAGGTTATTTTCAATTAATCATTTTCAAATCAAAATTTGATAGATCGCATGTCGAATTGTCCCTGTCGATGAGATCTGAATTCATTATTAAAGACAAGAAACCAAGCAACAATCAAAATAGTTGTTTGCTTCATGTAAATCCGCTCCAAAGAAGGCGAAGACTGTCTCATTGCTCCAAAAAGCTGCGATGGTGATTTCTTGGAAGGTGAAGGACGTCATACTCATGAAATTCTCAGAAAAAGGGGAAAAAATGATTTCTTGACAATACCAAAGGGAGTTACCCCATTCCCTCCGAAGAAGACGAAGTTGGTCTCAATGGCCAAAATTGCTTCGACGTTGATTGTTTGGATTGGGTTCATGCTCATGAACCTCTTTTCCTCAAGGAAAGGAAAAACGATCACTTGACAGTACGATAGGGAGTTACCACATTCCTATCCCGAATACGCTATTTCACATTCCTAACACGGGTACTTTTTGAACAACCTTCGTGTATAATAGCTGTGGTAGAATAAATTAGCTAAAATTTTATATGCTTAAAAAAAAGAAAGAAAATTAGATGAAGTCTGACGCCTTGAGACCACCAACGCCTTGCACCAACTGACAACAGTAATATCTACGCTATCACCATTGGATATGGTATCTACAATCATAGTGTAACACATGGATCAATAAGTCCCGAGACAGTGCGGTCGTTTTTTTGCGATTTCCTCCTTCAAACGCACCAGCAAGTCAATATAATAATCACTGTTGATCGATTTACCTTTTTCGAGGTAGTCAATGAAAATCACGCCATGCGTATCCCAAAAAACTGACGCCATGACTTTGCCAGCTGACTGCTGCGTTTTCGGACGCTTCGGACGGCTTTCGCCAGCTGTGCGCCACTGCCGCTTCGACTCTGGAGTGTAGTGATGTATCCATGTTTCGTCCATGGTCACGTAACGACGCAAGAAATCTTTTTTGTTGCGAGTAAATAGCGATAAACAGCTTTCTGAATCATCGACTCGTTGCTGTTTTTGTTCCATCGAAAGC
>BMAW01094358.1:3991-30518 GCA_019974015.1 Nephila pilipes
ATGATTTGGATAGAAAGGGTGAAATGCACATTTTACACCCGCGCATGGATTAAGATTTAAGTTTAAAAAAGTTCGCAAGTTCAGTTTCTAAAATGAATTTATCCTCCTCTGCGGTCCTGTTCTAAAAAATATAATAACGTTACTATGAGTTTAAATTTTTTAATAAAAATTTTTAAACTGAATTTTAATTACTTATTTTATTTTTTATATTCTACATAACATACAAGTTTAAACTTAAAAAGTATTACAATATAATTAATATTTATAAATACTTGGCATTATTATATCAATAAAAATTAATTTATTATAATTATTTATAAGTATATTATAATTTATATTTATTTATAACATATTATGATTTATAATATATGATTATATTTATTTGTAATAATAATACGTAATTAATATTATTAAGTATTAAAAATAATTATTATTTATATTTTATATATTATAATTTTAAATCATAAATACATTTGCTTATAATTATATATTAAATTTATTATTAGCAATGCTTAGAATATATATTTATAAGTAATTACAATTTTTTATTATACATAACAATCTTTGTAAGCGTGCCGTTTGAATTTAGTTAACGTTTGCTTCTCACGGCCAATTATAAGTCATATGCTCCAAAGAGGGTAAATAATCTGATCTTTATGTTAATGCTGAAAAAAAGACACATAAAAATATGTGATCCTCTTTACTAGCTTTGCGATAAAAAAACTGTTTTCAGTAAAAAATATTTTTTCTTTCTTTCATTCCACAGTATAGCCACAGCAGCGCAAAGTAGTGTTTGAAATTCAATGATGTTTTCTCCGTGCATCTGTATTCACTAGAATACTTTTATTTATTTCCCTATTAATCTATATTTGACTGAGTCATAGCGAAACGCGACCGGAATCAGCTAATAAATAACAAAAATAATTGCTCCAGTCAAAATCAGTATTCCACTTAAAAGGCTAACCGAGAGAACGTACGCATAAAATTGCCTTCCATTTTTTTTCTGATAACAAGATCATTCTTTCCCGCGGCCTGAAAACGCTCTGATAATATCAGTTTATGTCAAGATGATTGAAAATGTATATACCAGGAATTTCATAAAGGAACAAAATGAACGTAAGCATATAAATGTTCAAAAGAGGGCATATAAATGTTCTTTTATTTATCTGAAAAAGTGTGAAAATAGCATTTACGCTCATCGTAACATCATTTATTATGTAGTCGCTGCCGCTGAGTTGTCATGATATCAAGCTCATGGCCAGCAACGTTTCGAAACCTGATTCCGGTAA
Source organism: Nephila pilipes (assembly GCA_019974015.1). NCBI lineage: Eukaryota > Metazoa > Arthropoda > Arachnida > Araneae > Nephilidae > Nephila > Nephila pilipes. Next base: position 5,281 of record BMAW01094358.1, read on the forward strand.
AGACAATCGTGTAACAGGGGAAATACACGTGAAATCTGTTGTGGGGTCAAAGTCCTCACGTTGGTGTTACGTGGATGTGGAATTAGTATGTCAGCTGAGTTGTCAGGGCCGGCCATCTGGGGATGCGGCGGCTGCGCATCGAGGGCCTGCATTTGAGGAGGGAGGGCGAAATATGACCACGAACTAAAATAATGTTCTCTTGCACACGAAAATTCAATAGTATTCCTATCGCTGTCAGTGTGACGTATAGCTCATTTTATCGTAAACATTATTATAGTAGATCTATAAATTTCGACAATCTTCTCTCAAACTAATTCTTAATGATGCAAATGGTTAATTTTTGTTATTTGGTTCGGGGAATTCCCGAGTATCTCCACCCCTAAAATGATCTTTTTAGTCTAGCATCTGTGCAGAACATTTAAATGCACTTGCTATATTGCGCATAGAAAAAGAAATTGTAAAACATTGTAATTTTTCTGAAATAATAAATGCATTAGCAAAAACAACATCACGCATCACTTAAACATAAATAAGTAATATATATTCGTGTTTGCAAGTTTTTTTACTTTACATTTTGTGTGTGTGTGTGCTTCAAATGGTTTCTTGCACCAAGGACCCTTTGTATAGAAAGCAAACTCTGGGAGTCCCCTTCATCTGAATCATGTACAGAATTACAAGTCAGACTTCTGCCTTCAGTTGCTCTAGGGTTTCAAGCCTACAAAAACTATACCCCTTTGATTATACTCCTTTAAATGATTTCATGGATCTGGTCTAATCTAGATTAAATTAGAAGGATTAAAAAGAACGACCGACATTTCCAATGAAAGAATAATAAGATAACTCAAATGAATTATCATCAGATTATTTTGAGACTTTTTTTTTTGCCAACTTATACGAGGGTGATTGAAAAATATATTTTATTGACAGTGTTAAAACAAATTGGTGGCAAGTGAGTGTTGCCATTTCTTAAAAGGTGTCAAAACAAATTTGATATTGATTCATAAATTTGTTTTGATTTGGCCTGTTGTTTGTTTGCTGTCAAATTTATTGCCACCACGTTGACTTGCTATCGTAATAGTAGCCACCTATAAGATCTTGATTTATCTTTAATAAGCTTAAGCTAAGCAACAATTTAAACAATGAGTCACTTCTGATGAAAATATGACCCAAAGTAGTGAAGACGATCTCTCCTGCCGAAAAAGTTATGGCGACGACTTTTTAGGATGTGAAAGGAGTAATACTCATGGACTTCTTAGAAAAAGGGAAAAGGACCACTAGACGATAGTACAATGAGTTACCTCTTCCTATTTCTCATACCTAACTCCGGTTCTTCTGGTACCCACTTGCATGCATCGCATTCTAATATTTATGCACAATGTAATTATTAATATTTCATGTGTAATATTTTAACAACAGTGTTATTAAGATGGTTGAAAATATGTATTATATAGGTTTTAGAACCAGTGTAATTTTTATATTTTTGTTACTATCATACTACTTACTTAAATTGAGTTTATTTGATCTCTAAATTTTTCTAAAGCAACTATCAGTTTTTTTATGTCTTAGGTTTTATCAATTTTCCTTTTAACAAGTAATTCGTTATCTTTTATTTTGAAATCATTGAGTTTATTTGAATTTTTTTTTAAATTCACTAAGCAAGGAGCCTAGCTCTTTGCTCTGATAAATTTCATAGAATTAACTTTAATTCCTTAATTGCAAAATCTTCTTCATCAGTTGGTGGTACAGTATCTTCGGCTATTTCAATATCTGGAGTTTATTCTGGTTGCACTATTTCATCTTCTGTTCCTCGATCTTCTTTTCTAGCAATTTTTTTATCTGAGATGGTGTGAAAAGCATTTTCTAAATTAAATTATGGTTTATCTTTAAGTAAGCCTTTTTGTTACCCAATACGTATCTAAACGAAATCATTTGTAACAACAACTGCTTTAGTGATTTTATTAGACCAATTTCACAATTAATTTCAACTTCCACTAAAGGTAGGCGCACTAAATGATTATTTAAAAAAATATTGTACCCACAAACACGTTCCCCGAAAATTTTCTCACGTTCTACAAATTTTTTAGACTAACATCAATCTAGACTAATATCAATATATATATATATATATATATAGTACACGTATCTAATAAATCATCGTTTGAAGATATCCAGTTTATCATTCCGTTTTCTTTTATGTGAGGACATTGGGGCTTAAGATAACCAAAGGATCCGCGTTCGAATCAATGAGTACAATATTTTTTATCATGGTAATTATCTTTATTCTTATTTTGAAATCGATCTCGCTGATAGTGATCTGTTTGTATAGATTGTCATCCCATTTATCAGGATGTTTTAATGAGATAGATGCTCTTATTGATTTAGAAAATTTATCCTAATGCAGTTTAAATAGTTCTTTGTTATTTCTTGAATGGCAGAACAGTTTGGTTTTAATGCCTTTCTTTTTTTTTTTTACTTCCTCAAAATCATTTTCTTCAAATAACTCAGTGAATGAAATGATGGAGGTAAATTCATTCATAAAATGTTCTTTAAAATATGTAGAATTAATTAATTTGATCAACCAGCGTCTTAATTTGATCAACCAACATTAGGTCTTTTAATTGTTCAAAAGCTTTGATATTTAATCCATTTAATTATCCCTCTGACTAGTTCTTTAATTCGTAATAAAAGTCTTACCATCAGAAGCTTTTTGGTGTTTGATAAAAAGTTGTCAGACTCAATTTCCGCATTCAATTTAAATATTTGTAAGAATGAAGTTTTTACTTACTTAAACTTGTTAGCTTCCTATTTTGATTCTCTATCAATAAGTCGAAATATGCCAGGAAGCAACAATGAAACGCAAGATAGAGAAAGAGGACGTGAAAAAAATGAGTGAGTGAAAAAACTTGATTTGGAAGTAAAAGCGATTACCTCCAAAAATTCACCAATTTGTAACATTTGTCAACCAGTCAATAATAAACTCTTATATCGACTGTAAAAGTATATATAATATTACCATTACCTCATATAAATTGGTTAATGCACTGTTTCAAAAAAAAAAAAAAACCAATAAAATGTACAACAATGTGTTAAAACTCATATTCACACCCCACAATTGGCAAAAATTATTAAATCAATTTGGCCAGTTTGTCAAAGCCCCAAAGTATAATTGTACTACGCTTGGCTAGCTAGAACTAAAAATAAAATGTTACCAATCACATGGTTTTCAGCCGGTACATTCATAATTTTAACTTGACTTTCAAATAACATAAAAAATAAACTAATCTCATTTTCTTTAGGACTGAAAAGAGGCATAATATTGTGAATTCTGATTTTCACAGGTTTATCAGATAACTGTACACAATTACCGTACAGTACATGTGCGGCTCTTGCTTCCAATTCAAGCTTTTTCTGATCAAAGGCTCTAATTCGCACTTCTCTTCTTACTTCCCTTTTTCAAGTTCTCTTTCTCGCTGTTGCTTTTTCCCACTCTTCTTTAACGTTTTTTTTTTTTTTTTTTTTTTTTTTTTTTTTTTTTTTTTTTTTTTTTCTTTTTAAATAATTGATTGATTTCATTAACGTCGAACTGAGAAGTAACAGGAGGGCTACTGGCGATGGATCTCGTAATTTTGAACCTCTTTCGAGTGATGCACGAGGACAATAACCGAACTTTCCCCTCCCTCTCCAAACTTTCACACCACGCTATGGACCTGGACCAAATTTATAGTGCATCATTTCCACAACACGACGGGTCTTTAATAACATCAAGGCTCGAACCCTTGATTCACCGAAAATAATGCCGACGGCGAGTCCACGACCTTGATCACTAGGGAACCAAGGCCACCATATTATTATAAGAGGCTCTGATGAAAATAAAATATTAAGGAATTTCTCAGAATTCTACATTTTTCAATACTGAATTATTCAACTAAATTTTCTTTCTTTGTCATTTCCGACTCTCATTACAATTCAATTCTTGGTAGAGACCTTTCAGACTTTTTTGGAGAGTGGGGTGAGAATACCATTAAAATATCCATTTGTTAAGCAACTATTTTGAGGTGGGTTTTATCACGTTTCCCCCCCCTTTAACTAACACTTAGGGGACTCTTAACGTGATGTCATTTGTATTGAAAATTTCTTTCTTTTCTGAAACTTGACTAAAATAAAGTGGATTAGAGTTATTCAAGTGTAAGGAATAAAAGCACACATAAGCAGTGAAGCGCTTAAAATATGAGTTGGGAGTCTCATGAGTAACAAAGATAGTGAGCAAAAAGTTATCAAAAGAAACATCTTTGTCAAACCTGCGTTGAGTTAGGAATTTTCGGAGTGAGTCCAGATTGGATCGTCATAGAAGTTAAGGACTCAAACCCTTAGCTTTAATTCTTCCTAGGACTCGAACCCGAAGTGATCGGTAGCAATCTGAAGGTGTTTTTACAATTATTAAGCGTTAAATCAGGCGCGTATAATTATTAAGTATCCCAAACAAAGCATTTAAAGTTTAATAGTGGTTATTTGTTGATCTGAATAAATGAACTTGGTTATCATCTAGGAATGACTTACTGTTCATTTGACCTTGAAATCTTATGATTCTCTTCATGTGATTGCCATCTTTTTTAATGGTACCAAATAATTCGAGCGTAAATTTTTTCAACAAAATCGGAACTTGTAACAACAATTAATTTATGCAGCTGAGCAATTTTAAATTGGATTTAAACCCGATTCTTTCACCAAAACTTGTAAATCGTGTTCCTTACTTCTAGCTAATAATGACAAGTTATACAAATACTTTTAATAAGAATTTAAAATTATTTATTTATTCCAGCCGTATTATATCAAGAAATATACTCTTAAAGGACTGACTTTAAAAGTATATTCCTTGCCGAAAAATATGTCACTTTTTCTAACAGTCTACTTTGCATGCATTTAAATATTCTAGATACAGTTACTTTCTATTTTCTCATAATTTTTCTTTGATAAAACACACTATGCAATAGAAAAATGACTTAAATAATTCAAAATACCTTAAATGTACATCACATAGTATTAATATTGAAAATAACAAATTATGGTAAACTCCAAAAATTCACCAATTTGTCACCTAGTTAATATTAAACTCTTATATTGACTTTAAATATATATAATATTAACATGCAACCATAAATAATTCAAATACATTATTTAATTCACTGTTTCAAAAAAATTTATAAAATCTACGGTGTGATGTGCCAAAACTCAAATTCACACCACTCAATTAGCGAGAATTATTAAATCAATTTGGCCGGTTTGACAAAACAACAAAGTATAATTATACTACACTCCTTTTGATAGAACTAAATAAAATATTACCAGTTTTGCAACTCTAAATTGTTATACTACGCCTGGTTGGCGAGAAATATTTATTCTAATAGGTATGCCAGGATGACATATAAATATTTACTAACAACATTAAAAGTATGTAAATTCATAAATAAATTCATATATAATTAACAATAAAATAAAAATAACTTTTAAATATTATTTTACCAAAAATACCAAACATAATTTTATATATTGGTACTTTTCCGTTTCGCCGGCGCAAATCTCGCTAAGATGGCTTTGTTGGCGACAACACACAGTATACGTTTTTTCCGTTTGGCGTCGGTTGTATCATTTTTAGCGACTTTATCGCTTGCACAGGCAAAATGGAAAGTACCTTTATATCTTATACCAGGGGTCTCCAAACTTTCCAGCCTTAGGGCCATATTGATTACTCCAGTAAATTCCAAGGGCCAAAACCATATTATCATTCATTGTTGCCGGTGGTAAAAAGTTGAATCAGTCCACTAGTGGTGTAAAATATGATTACTTTTTTGCCAGATGCCTCTAGCGACGGGAACGCTTTAATTTTATGCCTCTAGCGACGGGGACGATACTCATTTAATTTCTGCCAGATGCCTCTAGCGACGGGGAAGCTGATGTATTTTCCGTATCGTATGGGTATCCGTTATAATGGGGTACCCGCATCGTATCGCCATAGTAATCATTGATTACAAAAGTAATGAAATACACAAGTAATCATTGATTACTTTTTTCTTCAGTAATCGTTACTTCGGTTCCTAACGAGTACTCAAGTAACGAATGAGTATTTTTTTTACATGAAAAAAAAAGTCCGAAAAAGTACGCCACGTTTAAAAAAGGCTGCAAATCGGACTAAGTCCGCAAAACGGCAACACTGCATATTATTAATTTTCCTGTCATTATCTGTAATTTCTAGATTAGTCGTAGAGTACGAGCGAGCCATGAGGAGTAACGTGACAGGACATCTGGTGGACACAAGCGGAAATAGGTAGTACCTTCTATCGCTAACAGATGGCGCTAATAGCACTTACAGAATAATCTCGTTGGTTCGAGAAAGTTCTGGTGTCTTCCACTCACTTCTAGATGGCAGTAAGTGGAATATATAAGAAGGCTAGTGGCGCAACCACAAGTCAGTTCCTATGACACTGCTGTGAAATAAAATAGTGCGTACCTCCTTAAAACGTGTTTGTGCGTGTTTAAGTTTAAGACATTTTTGTAACAATATTTTGATTTAAATTGTTGCTTTTGTGTGTGATTTAGTAGAATGGAAAAGAAGCGAAAAATTGATAGTGAATGCAGAAAATTCAAAGATCAGTGGAACATTCAGTATTTTGTAATTGTGTCCAGTAACAAGGCTCTATGTTTGATTTGCAATGAAAGCATAGCCGTTCTCAAAGAATATAACATTAAACGTCATTATGAAGCAAAACATTTTCAAAATTACTCAAAATATACAGGAAGTTTGCGGACAGAAAAATTCGAAGCTATGAAGCTCGGATTGAAATCGCAGCAATCTTTATTTACAAAACTCAAAACTGAACAAGAGGCTGCAACTCATGCCAGCTTTCGTGTGGCTCTTGAAATTGCAAAACGTGGAAAACCATTCACCGATGGAGAAATGGTCAAAGAATGCATAATCGCAGTAGCCGAAGAAATGTGCCCTGAAAAGGTAAATTTATTAAAAACTGTCAGTATGTCAGCAAATACTGTGGCTCGAAGGGTAGAAGACATCGCTGAAAATATATCCTCTCAACTGTTCAACAAAAATGGACATGTTGAGTGGTTTTCTTTGGCCTTGGATGAGTCAACGGATGTGTCAGATACTGCTCAGGTGTTGATTTATATTCGAGGAGTAGATAAAAGCTATGAAGTGCATGAAGAACTTCTTGATATGTATAGTATTCATGGCACAACTACTGGTTCAGATATTTTTAAAGGAGTTGAAATGGCCATTAACCAAAAGAACCTTCGATGGAAAAACTTGAAATGTATTACAACTGATGGAGGCAAAAACATGAGTGGGAAAGATAAAGGAGTGGTCGCTCTTGTGTCAAAGGCTGTAGAAAATGACGGTGGTTCAAAACCAATAGTCTTACATTGTATCATTCATCAACAGTCTTTGTGCGGAAAATGTTTGGATATGTCTGAAGTTCTGAAACCAGTCATATCAACTGTTAATTTTATCAGATCTTTTGGGCTGAATCACCGACAATTCGTGCAATTTATTGAAGAGATTGGAGAAAATGACTTACCTTATCATACTGCCGTACGTTGGCTTAGTTGTGGGAAAGTCCTTCAGCGCTTTTTTGAACTTCGAGCAGTGATCGAAATTTTTTTGAATGAAAAGCATCGCCCTCTTACTGAATTGCAAAACAACGCATGGCTGTGGAAGTTAGCATTCTATGTTGATTTGACAAAACATGTGAACGAACTGAATTTGAGATTGCAAGGAGAAAACCAGCATCTTCCTGATTTATACACTAATATCAAATCATTCCGGAAGGAATTGATACTGTTTCAATCACAACTACGAAGTAAATGTTTTTCACATTTTAAAACATGTGAAATATTCAGCCACACCACTGAGACCGAGTTTCCTATCGATTTTGCAATCGAAACTTTGAGTGCTTTGAAAATAAATTTTGATACTCGTTTCTCGGACTTTGATGCCATTGCGAATCAAATTAAGATTTTTCAGAATCCTTTTGATACTGACATTGAAACCCTAGCCCCGGAACTTCAAATGGAAATGATTGATCTACAGTGCAGTGATATAATTAAGAACAAATATCAAAACTTATCTTTGTTGGAATTTTATAAGTGTCTTCCACTGACACAATTTGATAATTTGCATAAATTTGCTCGTGGGCTGTTTTCTGTTTTTGGTACTACTTATTTGTGTGAGAAGACCTTTTCCAAAATGAAGTACACAAAAAATGTTTACAGATCTAAATTAACTGATGAGCATCTTAAATCTCTTTTAATAATTGGTACAAGTAAAATTAGTCCACAACTACAAACTATTGTCAGTGAAAAATCTCAATTACATAAATCTCATTAGTATTTCATATGTCATTATGCTTGTTATAAGTTATTTTTTCATTTAAAATGTATAAAACGTTAGTTGGATTCATTTCAATAATTTGTTAGTTAGTATATAGTAACCTACAACAATGTTATGAGTAGTTAGCCCATGACCATATCAATGTAGATGTCATATTAATAATTATTCAACATAAAAATAGATTACTTCAGTAAACTAAATTTAATTTGCTATAAAAAATAAATATGTTCTCTAGAAGGAGTTTTCTTTCAAGTATGCTAGCTCTCCGCGGGCCGGACAAAATCTGTCCGCGGGCCGGATGTGGCCCTCGGGCCGTAGTTTGGAGACCCCTGTCTTATACTATTGTCGACACTTACTATCTTATTCAGACTTGCAACATTAAATAAAAAACGTAATAAAATAACGAAATGCAATTAATATCAATCATATTTAAAACCAGATAAATCCTTCTTCTCTTAAAAGCAAATATCGTCTGGTAAAAAAAAATCTCACCTTGAAAAAGAAATAAAATTATCTCAGAATATGACGTCAGAAGAAGTACAGCATAGAAAATGGTGCTTGTTGTCGAATACAACAGCTTCCGAAAAATCCGTACATTTTCTATCAAAAAAATTTGGCAATAGATAATTTCTACTGATACTTTTCCATTTCGCCGGCGCAAGCAATAAATTTTCCAAAAATGAAACAACCTAAGCGAAACGGAATATGTATTTACCGTGTGTTGTCGCCAAAAAGTCTGTTTGGCGAGATTTGTGTCGGCGAAATGGAAAAGTATATCTTTCAACTTAATAACATCTGCAGGAAAATTCATAATTCTTTTTTTTTAAATTCCGCAGTTCAGAAGACAAGAACCATCGCAATAAGATAATCACTCCTAATTTTAACTTCAGGAACATCAAAATTCTTCTTGTTTAATTCAAATGGTTATTAGGCTTAGGAGACCAGAAGTATCATAATCATATAAGCACTTCTAATTTACCTATATCTCAGTGGAACCTCCAAATTAATCGTCTGTACTGTATAACAGACACCATTTAAAGAAAGAAGATGCTTTATTCTGGACATCACATTTATTTTCAACAGACATTTTCCAACATAAATAAGTTCACAAATTTACTAGAACAATTATTACGACTTCATATCCTTTATTATCTCTTTGAAATAAAATCAAGAAAATTATTCAAGACTTAAAGATTAGAAATTAACTCTGATTGATGTTAAATTTCAAAGAAATATTAAAGTAGTTTTTAATAATATTTTCAATAAAAGTCGAATTAAAAAAACGTTCACCGAAAATCAGCTATATGTGTTTATCACCACCTGTTCTAATATCAATTAAAACTTATTTCGAGTATTTACTTTGAACTTTCAAACGTTGATTTTTCTGGAAAGTTAATAAAACGTTTAATTAATTACTGTTTTTATTTATATTTTTAGGTAACACAGATGACTGAAAGAACATATAATTTTCAAGAAAAATAAGTTTTTGAGCAATTGGCTTGCTAATTTCTTCATTGGATTTTCCACTTCACTTTCATGGGATTTCCCACTTCACTGTTATCCACTTCACTTTCTTCATTTAATCATAATTTAGAGAAATAAAATTATGCGCTTTTATGTGTAGTATCTCAGTTATTCACTTGAAATTAACCGAGCAAATCAAAAATCCATGGCACACACATTTCAAAAATTAATTTAATATTATTAGTTTACACAAACGAATTTTCGGTCTTGGCAAAGAATTTTAATTTAATAAATATAAAGGAACTAGCGTTAAACTCTGTGTATGCTACTCGTTCGCAATTATAAATTATTTTTCTTACTCCATCCTTGTCGCATCTCAGATATCCCTTCTAGCTTTTGGCACGAGTAGTCAGCAAACAAATTCTTTTTTAATAGGTTTTTTTTAACTTTCATTGTAACTTTGCCTAGGCCAAAACTTTAGAAGATTTTTTCTCACATTTTAAAGCACTCAATTGAGCTAAAATTTTCGAAACACGACTGTTTTGGGTGACTAAATGATAAGTTAATTATAATTAATAAAAATTAATTAATTAAGAATAATTATTTAAAGAATTAAATTTTACGCCAAGTTTCTCTCCAAACCCGTCGTTTAATAATCTATCGTTTGTTTTAATTTTAATTACATGCAGCTGATATATTATTCAGTTTAACAATTTATCGTTTGCTTTAATTTTAATTACATGCAGCTTAATTGATTAACATAATGCTTAATTGAGCTAAACAGTTTTACGCATATTTATTTTAGATGATAAATTGAATAAACGTCGAATAATAAAATAAATTATAAAACTATTGAATAAATTCAATTTGACTCAACGTTCCCTTTCGCTCTTAAGATTTAAGGTATAAAAAAATTATGTTACGCAAAGTGTGAATTTTGAAAGAAAACCCATTTTCAAAAAACTCGTTAACTACCGGTGTTATTTTTCGCTTTCTTAGTCGCCATTTCTACAGTTACCGAGCTTGCTTGCAAGGCATCAATGGGGATTCAACTTATCCTTGCAAGTAGTTCGCTCGCTATATATTTGTTCTAGAATTCACTTGATGCCATGTGGAGCAACCGATTTTCTTACTACGATCTCCAGCTATGATCTGGAATAAATGAACTACTGCATTCCGTCTAGGAAGAATAAATTATACTTCATACAGTATACGCTTGTTACAACCTGAGCCCCTCAAACATTATTGTATACCTAAATAAAGCGTTTGGTAGTTACCTATATTGGTTATGTCCTCATTGTACTTCACCTAACTAGCAAGCCTATTACAAAGCCTTGCAGCAAACAACAAAAAATATTTCCATTTATACTTATGAATACAATTTCACTTTAATACGACTAACAAAAATAGGAATCAGTTATGAATTATTTTATTACAAGAACTTCTTTTGCATGAGTTACTTGCATTACGACGACATTGCAATGACAAAAATAAACATAAGCGAGAAAGAAAAAATATCCTACGTATCAATATATGCCCATTTAAATACTTTACATGAACTTACATGAACAAAAAATTGTTAGTTGAGTATATAGCTCATGAAAGATAAAGTAGTAATAAGAATAAAAAATTCGTTAAATTCTTTTATTACATTCGTAAGTATACTTTTTCAACACTGAATACAAAAAGGTATACTGTCGTTGACGTTGACAATCTACGGGTGCCTAGAACGTGAATCGCTCTTCTAGCCCGAATCTTGAAAAACTGTGATGTAATGGATTTAGAACTTGCTGTGTAGAGTGTTCAGAAAGGCTGATTTGCTATTGGTTCTGCTGGAGTATTGCTGTGCTTCTATTAGTTGCTGGTGTAGCGTAGGCTATAAATAACCCCGCCAAAGACTTGCTTTGAACCCCCGTTTTTGTTTCCAGCTTCCCATTCAATAAAAATATATAGCTTAAAAGCCATAAAGAGCAAAGTCAGGTGGTTTGGATCAGCCACATTCATGAACATCTGACTCTGTTACACAGGTGCGGCAGAGTTGAATCCTCTTTGTGAGGTATTGTTGACCCATGACATTGATATATATGTGAATTTAAGGCCTAGCTGTGTGACGGCCGACATCGGCTTCCACGCGGGGAAAAGTGACATTGGCCGATAAGAGCGAATGGAGTTGCAGGGGACAAAATCGGAGTTTGTCTTTGATTGGGTGGTTCATTCAAAAAGGAAAATAAATCAAAAGGGGAGCGTGAGACATACCTAACCAAGGTCTTAAAAAGGGAGAAGAAGGAGAGAAGGAGGATTCCTGCTGGGGAGCGAGGGAGAGTTACAGCTAGAAGTTGGAGGCGATTGCCTGCTCTTGCGATTTTAGAACTAAAATTGAACTGCATTGGATATTAAGCATTGGTAATATTTCAACTATATGTGTTTGGACTTGTGCTATGTAGCTGTATGTGTTTGCAGTTTGTGCGAATAAAAACCAGACGGAAACGCCCAACTATAATATCATCCAGAGATTTGTAAGATAAAGAATTATCTTCTCTTAAGCTGTGTGATCCCTTCATGCTACCGCTTCATTCTACGCATTTTGTGGTCACGACGTTACACTGGTGAAGTGAGTGACGAAGACTGCGAAGATGCAGTTTTGGTGTGAGATGGCTTGGAAGTCCAGTGTTGAGTAGCTGCTTTCTAATTGTTTGGAGAGGAGTGGCTAACTCGATAAGGAATACTGTCCAGGAGAACAGCAGAAAAACTTTAATTTTTTCAGAATATTTGTGGTAGAAATTAGCTAATTTTGAAGATGTTTATAGTATTTTTTTTTTAGTTTAAACTGAACTTCCAAGATTTCAGAATTCAATTTTTTGATAGATAAAAAATGAATATACAATCTAGTTAGATACATAAATTTTAAAACTCTTCAGAAATATGTGCTATAGGAAAGAGCCGGCCTTACTTTAATATATTCAAAAACATGTTAGAGGAAACATTTGTTTATATATACATTTTTTAAATGGCTTTTGCCAATATGCGAAAAAAGTCGATTTCAATACCACGTATTTAAACGAAATATATATTTCGATTGTATGTTATGTAAAGAGATATATTTCATAACACTTTAATGCGTACATCCTTTGTTGCTTGAGACACATGCAAATGATATTGAGTTTCATTTCACAGATTTATTAACAATGAGGACAAAAGAGCATTAATTTCGAATAATCTCTGTCTTCAATTCATCAAGGAAAATCAAGTTAATGTGTAATGTTTGTATCTTTTAAAAAAAATTTCTACTGTAAAAGATATTTTACAGCAAACCTCAAGCCCAGAAGATCAAATGGTTGAAACCATATAAACTTTTTGTATAATATAACTCGTCCTATAATTCGGATGTAAACAATTCTTTTTCCGACTCCACACAAGAAAGTCACGTAACGAGATTTGAAACCAGCAACATTTTTCAGATAGAAAATACCAATATAAATATAACTTCGCGTGTTTATGATACATATGGACTTTTAGGATACCACGTCCATAAAATCTAGAAACATTCAATGCGTGCTCAGTTTTTTCATTTTTAAGATTAGAAGTTTAATAGATGTCAATAAACAAGTGACAAAAATATGAATTTATTATTATATACAGACGGGGGGGGGGGCAGGAAACGTTTGTTTCGTGCATAAATGAGAAAGTACCATATTAAAATACAAAGCCTTTTTTTACATCTGTGAAGTCAGAATATTTTATTATTATAACTTTGTCAAAATTTGTAATAATAACCATAAGATCTCGCTTGGCGCTTTCTCGATTAACATTGATTCGATACAGCCCAGTCATTTTGTTTTGATAAATATCATTTTATATTTTCTTGTCGTACGCTAAGTTTCTTATTAGTTTCATAAATATTAATTTATTATGGGAAGCCCACATTGACCAGTCAAAAATATTAAGTAGAGAAGAAATGTGTGTAACAATTGGACCAAAATCAATGTTCAAACTGTAGTGAATGATCTAAATTTTGAATAATATGCCAAAGGAATACGGAGCGCTTAAGATGTTTATGTTCTGTTACTGACATTTGCTTGATGAGAGAAAAAGAAAGTGACGAATGACTTTGTGATGTGACCTCATAATTTATTATACTTTTCTTTACAACTTACTACTAAAAGAGTCAAAAATCGGTTTTCCAATGAATCGGAAATCCCATTGTTATGGTAAACCAACTTGTTTTATTCAGATCTATGAAAAATTAAAATTCGGTTAAAGTCGGGAATAGGGTGTCCCTTAGGCGATTGGCGACTTTTGGAAGCGTTGGCAACTTTTGGGAGCGATAATGGTTTAGGCGTGGCGATTTAGGTTATGGTAACCCTAACATACTCAATGCTTAAGTCACACACGTTTGGCGACCTATTTAGGAAGTCACCAAGTTTCGTCGCTAATCGCCTAGGGGACATCCTATTCCCGACTTTATCCCAAAATTCAATTCCTAACTTACTTATTTGTGGCAAAGATCTTTATACATATCTACGTCTGAATTAACCTTCATTATAACTTAGTATTTATCTTACTAAACCAATCAGTTTAGAGTCCTCAGGAGATTTATGGATGAGGTTTCGAATCCTTAACCTTTGGTAGATCCTCTTTATGTTCATTTCTAAATTTCCTCACCCAGGGTATATGTGATAGAGATGTCTCGCATTAATAACTTCAGCTCACTATCGCTGCCACTTACTAAACTCCCTCGTGTAAAATGCTTCAAAAGCATTTTATATGAGGGTGGAAGTTTACACGAGGTGCATATACTTCGTTCTTTTCATAACACCCCAATAAATTTAAACTAACCCACGTGAGTCACTTTTCACCAAAAGGAAGAAAGTTTCAATTAAACCAAATTCAATTCAGTATCATTCTTCAAAGTATTAGTTCAAGGAAAAAACGCGATAGAGTAAATCTTAACTTCATCAAAAGCACACACAAAATATCAAAGATTTCTGAAGAGGCAAGCTCTTCCTTCATACTTCTGTGTGCGTGCTTATATATTATGTAACACACATAATATTATAAAAATTATTTTAAATTAACTTAAGGGGACTTAGTACCTTTCGAAATCAAAAATAGAACATTTTGAAAAACTTTTTTCGATTCTTCATAAATCATCATTTTTTGCTCATTTCAATATGAAACTTTGTCAGTTTGTGTAATAAAGTGTATAAGTTTAAAATATTGGGTCAAATTTTGCTATTAAACTAATATATTTTCTTATACAACATGAAATATGCGTACAAAAATTTAAAAAATAAATTAGCTTACCTTACGTTACCCACATGATAACATTTGAAAGATGTACAGTAGAACCATAATTCTTATACCAAATTAAAGCTAAATAATGTCCTTATTCTGTAAACCTCTAATTTTAAATTTATCTTACATTAAAAAAAATTAAAAAATTTATCTAGTTTGTATTTAGTAACTTTTTTTTCATGTATCATGTTACAAAATAAAATCTGATCATCCTATTAACAAAATTGAGGTTCACAGAATAAAGATCGACAAGTACAACACTCATGTAAAATTTTAAAGCTCTGCATGCAAAACATTTTTTTTATCCTGTGGGAAAGTGTGAAAATAACAAACTGAGAAAAAGAGGTTTGTTTATATTGCATTAACATACATAGAACAAGGAACTTTAGACATTTACATTTTTTTGTTGCACAGGGCGTAATAATTGTCGGATTTTGGCACGGTTTGCTTTAAAATGCTCCTAACATTCAACACTATTTTTTGAAAACAAATTTGAAAAATCAAATTTTTGAAGGTGCAAAGGTACTAAGTCCCCTTAAAATTAAAGTAAAACTTGTTTTTTTTTTTCAGTTGACTCATTTCCTTATTTATTTTATGTTAAAATAATATCGCTTAACGTCTTTTCATTCAGCCATTTGTGATCTCAGAACGCATTCAAAGCACTAAATAAAGTCTTACTGTAGTTTGATAAAGATAGAAACATTTCTCTGTTTTCGTCACTAAAGTGAAACGTCACTTGGCCTTTCTGCACAAATTTATATTCAGGAAGTATTCAATGAGTCTCTGACATATTTTGACAACGAACTGCCTCAAAAAGTAAAACATTCATCATGCCTTGAAAGAATAATAAATTTCGGCTTTCACACTGAAGATAAATTACTACGCAATTTAGAGAAAGAGTAAGTTTTGTTTGTCCTTGAGAATGTTTGTTTGAACATTTTTGTCCTCCGTTTCATCCTTTCCTTTTTCTTATTCCGTACGATTCTGGTAATTTTAAAGATTGTGTTCCTGGAATTTAAGTTTTTTATAATTTTTTTTCTGGATTTTGGTAGCCATAACATAGAAATTAAACCTCTCCCATAGCATCAACACAATCTGCTTTCCTATTAACTCAATGGTTTTCTGAACATACACGCGACGTTGTTCCATTAAAAAACGTTTATTTAACGAAAGGCCTCCGTTCACAGGTATGTAATTTTTTGCTATTAATCTTTTAAAAAAATTTTCTCTCTCGTTTATAAAAATACTTGTTTGAAGAAGAAACTTTAAGTTTTGATTAATTTTTTTTTTCCGGATTTGAACTTTTTATATTATCTTTCTTACTTATAAATCAGTATCTTCGATTTCTCAACAAAAATATTAAATTCTCCATTTTATGTCCATTAAATTCTTCAATATCTACAACAATCTTTAAATAGGTTAAATGTTTCCGAAAATGTACACATTTTTTTAAAAAAAATATTTGCGTTTATATGCATCACGCTTATTTTTTTGTTCTAAAGTTGATTAAATATTTATTTATAAAAATGTGAAACTTTCACTTATATTTAAAATTTAAATTATTTTACATTATTTTTTTCCTAGCTTATTTTTATATTTTCGATTTCTGAACATAAATACTACACTATGTATTTTGTATCACACGATATTTATAATAATCTTAAAATATTTAAATTATCTACGCATTTCTTAAGAATCATTTACTAGTTTTTTTTAATAAGCAGCATGTTAATATTTCGTTAAAAGATTTATTACGATTAAAATATTACAAATTTTTCGAGTTTATTTATGATGCTAATTCTTACGGATACAAACTTTTGAAGAAGGGACCCAGAGAAAAACGCAAGTTAACTCTGTTCCACTTTAAACTTAAGCAAACTCTTCTTTGTTGATTCTAAAATTAAAGATGACGTAGTTGAGTGTTCGTAATGGTATGCAAGTCGAAGTACTTAGTTTCAGCCAGTTATGTTTAAATATATTTCTGAAGTCACTCCTTTCTTTTTTAATATTTACAGAATGGAATGTTTAAAATATAAATTTTCTGATTGTGGTTTAAATAAAGAATTCGGAATTTCTTCTTTGCAAGATGTAGTATCAACATTAATGATGCAAAAGGTTCATAAGTGACTCATGTTTAGTACATAATGTATTTTTAGGGGATATTTTAATAACTATAGCTTTCTGGTGGTATTTTAATCTAGTTCTCTCTTTCTATAATATTTTTTAATATTTATAACAGAATTGAAAAGGGTTATTTTGATCACGTATTGAAAAATATGCAAATTGGATACAATCAATATTTTTAAAGTGAAAACGGTTTTCATTCCAATTTTAAAATATGTTTCTGGTCTACGATCAAGATACATATTTGCGCACGTTTTTAAAATGTACGCAGATTAGTAAATTAGCAAGAACTTTGACAATCATGTAAACTAAAAAAAAAAATATATATATATTAAGCATGAAAAAAAAAAAACTTTCTTCGCAACTGTTAAAAATTTAGCTACTTTCGTCATATTTATTTACATGAACATATGACAGAGTTTACTGGATTGTCTTGGAGCTTCATTCATCGAATTTTAAAAGAAGATTTGGGAATGAGAAGGGCTGTTGCCACATTCTCGACTCGAGTTCTGACTGATCAGAGAAAAAGGGCTTCGCAGTGCTCCAGTTTTGAGTGTTAGAAATGGCATGATTCTTTGCCCCACGCATCTTACTCGCCTGACTTAGTTCCATGCGATTCTCTTTTGTTTCCACGCATGGAGAATAGCACGAAAGGACTCCGATTTGCCGATGCAGAAGTTGGCAAGAGAAAAAAAACGAATGAAGAACTGTCAGCCATATCCCTGCTCATGAGTATCAAAAATGTGTCAAAAAATAATATCACTTATGTTATAAATGCATTAAGTTTAATGGACAATACTTTGAATGTGGTAATGTTATTACGTAAAAAAGTATGGTCTTTAAATTTTTAAAAATAAGAGTTATTACTATTATTTTGGAAAGGAAGGTATCTCCTCATACATATAATGAAATAATTCCGAACTATGCAGATTTAAAGAGTTTAACTGGTATATAAATCTATAAAAATGAAAACACGTGTTTAAAGGTAAGGAAAAAAAATCTAACTTCTAACGTCAGAATAGATATGCAGTAATACTGGAATTGTTGGATGATGCTGATTCATATTAATTCAATTTCAGAATTTAATTTCATTATGTTTTATTGAGAGACGCTGATTGTTCTGTGAAAAATTAATTCAACTGAATTAATTTTTGACTGATGTTAAATTAATTCAACTAAATTTAATTTTATTTTGAAATTAAACATTTTATATGCTTTGGAAGATTGATTTTGTACTGATATTTAGAAAACTCGTGCTCTCTTTTAAACAGAAAGATATTTGTGAAGGGCACAAGCAAAACATTTTAACACTTTTTAAAATCGGAGATTAGAACTTTTCGTAGGTTATCAAAATCAACCATTCAATTCCATGTTCACAATGAAACAAAGACAACCAAATTGCATTTTAATTCTTCAAAATAATCACCCAAATTGTGAACGAGAAAATTTAATTCCTGTAGGTGTAAAATACACTGTAATAGCAATCTCATTTTATTGTTTCATTCGAAAAAAAAAAAAAACTTTTTTTTTTCTGGAGGAAACGTTTGGTTTATGTCAATCAAACATTGACCTACATTCAGATATAGTTAATAAATAAGTTACAAAAACATTTATCTTTAGATTATAAAGAAATGAAATTTAGTTACGTTTTGGTAATAATAAAAAATGCACTTCGTTTTTCAAGGAAAGGTTTATGACCTGAATGAAATGTGCTGATTCTTCACAAAGAGCTCGTTTACTATGTTCTTTACTATTTTAAATTATTTATCACATGCATCGCCAAACACTCGACTGATCGCAATGTATTCGAAAAGTTATTTGATTCGATGATAATCGAAAACCTTTGAAGAAGTCAGACTGTGATATTTTGTTTTTCACAGTTATCTTCATTTTTATAACTGAAGTTTTTGTTTGTTTACAATGAAAGAGAAATTCGCATTTGGTTAAAAATACTGATGTAGCTATAAATTTCACCAAACAATTTTAAACTGTACAAGTATCAGATTTTTTTTTTCCCCTTGATGATCCAAGAAAATTTAAAAGTCGGGGAAAAAAAAGCTAAAATTTTGATATAAATGTGAGGAGGTCAACATTTTTTTTCCTGGAGAATTTCTATAATCTTCATTTTTCTTCCTTCTTGGTACCATTTCAGAGCAAATGAGCTTTATACTGAAATCAATTTTGTCATTTCTTAGCAATTTTTTCATCATTTTTTAATTATTATTCCATTCTATACAAAATCTTCGCTTAACATTAGATTTGTTAAAAAGTTCTGGACGCGTTTAAAGCAATGCATCTTAATCAAAGACAAGAAAAAGAATTTCTTACGAAAAAAGTTTAAATAACTTATAAGTTTAATTAAATATTTTAATTCAGGAATGTGAAATTCTGCCAATAAAATTTGTGCACTTAAATTTAGAATTAAATTTAGAACACTGAAATGACGCATAACGTAGCTATTTCGATATGTAATTAATAAATGCTAGCTTTTATGAAGATAACATTTTTTGAAATTTTCTAAAAAGTAACGCGACAGTTCTGGGGAAAATGTTACTATTCTTTCCTTGTCCTTTACGTAGCTAATGTTAGTTACTTTTAAAAAAAAAGGGTTAACTTCGACAAGCACTTGAACATATTCTTAAAATCTTGTATTGCTTTCTTAAATATAAAAAGTTTTGTTGTTATGTTCTCACTTACCAAAATAATCTACAAAGTTAAGAATAGACTTTTAAAGAGCTTTTTTTTGCTTCTGTTTCTGTTGAGAAACGCAGAATTTTTCAAAAATATAAAATACGCCTTTTATATTGGACTTCGCTAAAACAACACAGGAACAAAGCGAAAATTGCAAAATTACTCAGCAAGCAAAAGTGTGTACAATAAAACAAATCTTGACTTTTCGTATGAGGTATTCCAATTAAACAGCGAGACTGACGCAACTACAGAAGTATGCAAGCGCTCAATGCCAGCGACCGACAGCTGTTTGGCGTGAAACCTTCTCTTTCGAATGCAGTGCATCTCGTTTCTGTAAACAAATCGGTATAGCCGTAGCCTTCGTTCGCATGAGAGTCATTTTTTGCTTCGCCGGAAAAATGACGTGCAACAATAGAGCAACGAATTGTTGTGAAATTTCATATGAAAATCGGAAAAACCTCTACTGAAACTTATAATTTATTAAAAGAAGTGTATGGCAATGAATACTTATCGCGTGTGCGTGTTTTCGGGTGGTTTAAACGTTTTCAAGATGGTCTAGAAGACGTTGAAGATGATCCACGCCCGGATCGCCCTCCCACGTCAGAAACGAATGACAATATCGAAAAAATCGGTAATCTGATTCGATTTGACTGTCGGTTAAGTATTCGTGCGATTGCTGAGACGATAGAAAGTGACAAAGAATCCGTACGGAAAATTTTTCTACCTAGGGAATGTGCTGGCTTATTCCACATTATTTGTCAAGAAGTTTCTAACCAATTACAGCATTCCGGTGTTAGACCATCTTAATTTTCCACCAAATTTTGAACCATGGGACATCAATTTGTTTCCTAAGGTGACATCTGCTTTAAAGGGAACGAGATTTGAGTCCATTGACGCTGTGAAAGAGAAAGCGTAAAGCATAATGAACTAGCTGACAGAAGAAGACTTCCAGCATTGTTTCGAACAATGAAAGATTCGCTTGGAGTGTTGTAGGGATAGAGGAAGGGTATATATTGAAGGGGATAAGTAACAGGTCAATTGACAAGTCCCCGGTCTGACACATAGATGGCGCTACTAGAATTAAATCCATATGTTTTTTTAGTTAGCCCTAACCCTCAAAAGATGCGTGTATAAATTTGACAGCTGTTGGATCATTAGTTTGTGAATTATAGCATTTTGAGTGAAGCAACTTTTGTTATTGTGAAAAAAATGGATAAAAAGGAATTTCGCGTGTTGATAAAATATTGCTTTTTGAAGGGAAAAAATACAATTGAAGCAAAAACTTGGCTTGATGCCGAGTTTCCAGACACTACCCCAGGAAAATCAAAGGTCAAGGATTGGTTTACTAAGTTTAGACGTGGTGAAATGAGCACCGAAGACGGTGAACGCAGTGGACGCCCCAAAGAGGTTGTTACCGACGAAAACATCAAAAAAATCCACAAAATGATTTTGAATGACCGTAAATTGAAATTGTCTAAAGATATCAACTGAATGTGTACATCATATCATTCACGAATATTTGGGTACGAGAAAGCTCTGTGCAAAGTGGGTGCCGCGCGAGCTCACTTTTGACCAAAAACAACGACGAGTTGATGATTCGGAGCAGTGTTTGAAGATGATCAAGCGTAAGAAACCAGAGTTTTTGCGTCGATATGTGACAATGGATGAAACATGGCTCCATCCTTTCACTCCGAAGTCCAATCGACAGTCATCCGAGTGGATTGCACGCAATGAACCCGCTCCAAAGCGTGGAAAAACGCAACAGTCAGCTGCCAAGGTTGTGGCGTCTGTATTTTGCGACGCGCATGGAATAATTTTCATTGACTGCCTTGAAAAAGGAAGGACCATCAACAGCGACTATCACATAGCGTTATTGGACCGTTTGAAGGACGAAATCGCCGAAAAACGGCCGCATTTGAAGAAAAAGAAAGTGCTGCTTCACCAAGACAATGCACAGTGTCACAAGTCAGTGAAAACGATGGCAAAATTCCATGAATTGGGCTTCAAATTGCTTCCTCATTCACCGTATTCTCCAGATCTGGCCCCTAGCGATTATTTCCTGTTCTCAGATCTCAAAAGAATGCTCGCTGGGAAGAAATTTTCGTCGAATGAAGAGGTGATCGCCGAAACTGAGGCCTATTTTGAAACAAAGGACAAATCATACTACAAAAATGGTATCGAAAAGTTGGAGGGTCGCTATAATCATCCTTGAAGGGTATTATGTTGAATTAAAAAAAAAACTTATTTTGCCAAAAAAATGTGTTTTACTAGTGTAAGCCGGGGACAATGGACCTGTTAAATATGTATGAGATCAAAATAAAGTACAGAGTCAGTCTCGTTATTTAATAACCACACCATGTATATTTAAATGCGATCATAATGCGTAGATGGCAATTCAATTATTTTTTAAAAAAAAAAAACAGAGCAGAAAAAGTGTTTCATTTATTTAAAAAGCTAGTAATTATCAACTTAGAGTGAAATTCCGAATTTCAGACACGTATTAACCGATGATCTCTGAGATAAGACATATCAAGCTAAGTATTTTTTTAAATATCGAAACATCCTCAATAAAAAATGTGATAAAAAGATGGTCCGTAAACTCATGATTGGTGTTGTTTCCACCGAGTCGTGGGTTCGAGTCCAGATGCCACTGAAGACCCATTGTGTAGCGGAGTTGATGTACGTTAAATCCATAGAGGATCAATATCCTCTCGTTAGGGTGGTGTGGAAGTTTGGAGAGGGAGACGCCAACTCACGCCCGTCTCCATCCCATGACTGACGATCCGAATTATGAGGTCCGTCACCAATAGCCTTCGTGTTGCTTTTAAGTGTGACGTTCATAAAATAATCAAAAATGCAAATAGAAAATAATGCATTCCTCATACATGTAGGCATTAAAATAAATATAATAGAAAAGGAAAAGCTCTAATGGTTTAAGTTAAAAGAAATTCGTAAAATTCAGCAGAAAAATAAAATGATTTATCATACTCAAAATATCAGGAAAAAAAAGTAATAAAAAAATATTGCTGTCAAAAAAAGGTAAGACAAAGAAATGAAAAATTCTTAACAACTTTCGAAATTTTTATCGTTGTTGAACACACAGTTTTAATGGATTACGCACGCAAAGAGAAAATAAACATTATTTAATAGATTAATTTATTAACTTTGTTAATTAACTTCTAAAATAATTGAATCGCTATCGATTTCAGTTTTTCTCGTATCTTATTTCCGAAAGTGAAATTAACACAAATTTCAAATGTCGTTTCAGTCTGCTTGTTAGTTTCTAGTTACAGTGTTTTAAAAGTGGGTAATCATTTTGAATTGAATACAAAATCATACATCAGTTCATGGATAAATTTTTCTAACTCGAAAAGTATAAAAAAAAAAAAAAGTGAAAAAATCTATACTTATTTAAAAAAAAGCAATTATTAAATTCAGCGGCGGTAAAAAAAAAAAAAAGCAATTACAATTTGCAGCAGTTTTTAAATGCTGGAATTCCTCTTATCATGAGAGTTCTCAATTCAAAATTGCACGCTTTTCCTTCCAATAGTTCTGAAGTATTCAAAAGCAAACTTACAATTGGAAAACGACCATTGTTAAGGGACATGTTTTTTTTATTATTATTTTATTGATCACAGATCCCACTGCATTTTAAACAGCAAAATGTTTGTCCAAAGTAATAGTTTGTCCCAAGTAATATAAAATTTGATCTCCCAAACGTTTTTTTTTTCTCTATTTCTTTCTTTTCTTTTTTTCAAGAAATTCTGATCGGAGTCGAATGACGTTTGAAGCATGGGTTATTTAAGCGATTCTCTATTTAATTTTTCAAACCCTTTTTGAATTCTGTAATAAGAAACACGTTTTCAGAAATTAACTGTTTTAATTAAATTAATTAATCTATTCACATTCCAATTTATTTTCCTTTCAGCTATTAACAACGATTTCAATTTTCTTCAGCTGCAATGAAATTAGCACAAAAACAGCTGATTTTTTTTTAAAAAAACTATATTAAAGAATAATTTGTTTATTGATCAGAAAATTTGAATTTTTCAAAATTCAAAGCTATGTATTTTTTATCACTCTCTCAGACCATTGTGATTATTATTACTTATTTGAAGTAGACAAAATGATTCCCGTATATTACAAGATCCCACGGGGCTTATAGAAGTATGTAAAACAAACAAAAGTTATAATGTTAAAGGAAAGACAAAATACAAAGTTATAAAATTAAATCAAAGAAGCTACGGAAAAGGCCAAGAAAGTTACAAAAAAATTAGTAAAGTTGCAAAATAAAATCAATGAAGTTATAAAAAGTCAATGAAGCTACAAAATAAAGTAAACGCAACTTTCCCAGAGACAAGTTGGAAAAAAATTGGTGTCCGTTTGGTTTTAAGGAAACAGTTTGACTGACAAGCCTTTTCTTTTTTGATTTAACTTTGAGCGAAAAAGATGAAAGAAGGATAAGATGCTTAATTCTATGCTCATCACCAGAACTATATTCATAAAATTCAGAAAAGTCTAGTTTAAATCTGTTTTGGGACACTTTAAAGTTGCCATGACCAGAAACAAACTGAGTAATTTTAAACTTGTACAAAAATCATTGCATAACAGTCTATTTGGAATGGTTGAGAAAAACTGCTTTGTCGGTAAAGAATGAGATGATTGGGCCTACAAATCGAGCATGACAAAAAAAAAATTCTTTTCAGTTTTTTGCTTATAAAAGGATTTAGGAATATTAACTGAGAAATCTCTAACTCGTTTGGTAGCAATCTTAGCTTCGAAATCAGTGCTTTTCTTTCCGAAAATTCCAGTATGGCTACGAACAAAAGCAAATGACACAAGGATATCCATGTCCTTAAAAAACTTATAAAAAGAACTTTTAAGTTCTTTTGAATTTTCACAATGGCATTATTACAAAATGAAATATTTTTTAGAGTTTTTAAGGGGAAGAAAAGGAAATCGCCTTTATTTAGAAGCTCCTTTGTAGTGTCTAACTACTATTGGTGATGAGTCACTGCAAATGACGCAATCTTTTTCACCAAGCAAGGGTTACCGTTTAGAATATAGGTTGCCAAAGTGGTCCAGGTGAACCCCCAGGGGTCAATAGGAGACCACAAGGGGATCCCCGTAGACGTGAAAAGGAAACAGGGGTTCACAAGTTGTAAGTGGGAGTCCACGAAAAATTTTCTGGTTTTCATAATAAAGAACAAAAATTTTACCTTGGATTTACTTATCAACGTAGGCAGGTAGCATCATTCACTAGGTA
>BMAW01094365.1:0-15779 GCA_019974015.1 Nephila pilipes
TTTTTTTTTTTTTTTTTTTTTTTTTTTCAAATATTAAAATATCTAAGTGTCTATTCATGCATTTGAAAGAAATTTAGTTATAACATAAAATAATGAATTTATGAAAAGACTGAAACATGACATTTGAAAAATTTCAGTAAGAAATATTAGTTTAATATTCCAGTAAAACAAAACTATTATAATGCAATCCTATAAAATTGCATTTTTTAGAAGACTATTATAAAGAATGATAAATACAATGAGTTTCATGTTTGTAGTAATTATACCATTTAATAAAGTTACACAAGTTAAAGAAATTTATTCTATCCGATTTTGTATCTGACATTCTAATCATTGCTAGGTGCAGAAAAGGCGGAAAAATAATATTCAAAAGTATCTAAATTTATCATAGACTAAAAAAAGAATCACAATAAGAATTGAAAATTAAAAACAAAATAGCTCATTAAGAAAATATTCAGTTATTTAAACATTACCAAAAATTTTAGGAAATATATATATTTAAAAATACCATTTCTGTTCTGAATAGGTAGGCAGAATGCCATATAACATCGATAATAATTTCATACATAAAATTATTTATTTTGTTTCTTTTCATGGTTTTATAACAAAGCAAAATTAAGATTTTGAAAAATAACACTCAATATCTAAACACTCAATATCTAAAATAATACACATTACGATACACTATCAAATATATTATCAGTAAAAATAAGCTGATCCTTTATATACAACTCTGTATGATCTTGCTTGAAACAAATGCAAGGAAATATTTCATATTTGTTAAGATGAATGTACCTTTTAATATATACACCCAACTCTTTTAAACAGTAGATACCTTCCTCAGAAAACTGTGCAAAAAAAAACATTTGATGTATGGTAAATTTGGGGATATGTTCCACAACTTTGAAAAATCATGCAAGATGAAAACACTAAATATTTTCCAAAAAAATATTGTGCAAAAAAAGTAATAAATGAAATCCATATTACAAATTTATAAAACAAAAACAATTGATTTTTATTTAAAAAAAAAAAATTGAAATTAGTGTACAGTGAAAATTCAATCTATAGGTATACACAAAATATAAACATTCAAATTGAAATCTATATATATATATAAGCGAAATACCACTGACTGACTCATCACGATATCTCTAAGACTATACAACCGATTGACTTGAAATTTGGTACAGTTACTCATTTTGCAATGTAGACGCTCACTAAGAACGGATTTTATGGAATTCTTAACCAAAATGTAGTTATCATCGGTTAATCTTTTCTTACCCATCGGTTATGTCATTTTGGCGACTTTATCGCCAAAAATTACATGACCAACGCCAAACGGAATATATTTTTTTAAATGTATACTGTGTATCGCTACCAATTAAGTTTACTTGCAAGATTTGCACGTGCGAAATGGAAAAATACCAAATAATTTAATACTGAAGCGCTGATGGATGATTGGCAAGATTTTGGAGAAGAGGCTCTTTTTTGCAAAATATCACCAAATATCTTCCACCGCCAAGTCGAAGCATTTCAATGACCTTGCATTGTGAATTTTAAAAAGCTATACTATGGTAACCCCAGCTGATTTCACTCGCCAGCTGATTTCGGTTTTGCTGAGCAAACGATAATTTTTATTGTTGTGGAACCTAAGTTTTAAATTTATGAGAAAAGTATTTTATTATTAATAATGATTGATAAACTACATTTGCAAATCTAAACGCAATCTAACCAAGTTATTGAAGTTGGCTTTTAACAAATGAATAATAACGGTATGTTATTCATGTCATTAATAAAAAAAATAAGTAGCTATCAAAATATATATTTTGATGTATGCATTAATTGTAACCTAATGTAAATATCATGCAAAAGTTTTGTTTCTGTATTTTGGTAATTTTTAGTTTTTGTTTTCTAGGAAATAAACATTTTTCATTTTTTAAAATGGCTGGATATTTTATTGTTTTCAGAATACAGAATTTTTTTTATTTGCTATGATTTTTAAGAGCTATTCTGTCTATTCAATTGCAGTTCCAGATATGCTGCTACCGTAAGAGTTATCCTTTTGCAAAAAGGATCACGTAATACGGGTGACTTTTTGCTAAAATTTTTTATTATACTTCATTTTTTTGGTAGTATTTTTTGTTGAATTTTAAAATAATTTGATTTAAAAAAGTTAATTTCGGTTATATTTTTTAACTTGAAAAGTATTTCATTGTAGGTTAATAAAAATTGATTTTTCATATTTACTTTTCAGTTATAGTTCTTAATAATGGATGTTGAATACATTTGGATCGATGGAATACCTACTCCTTTCAAAGTTTTTAAAATTCTTGGCGACGGAGCATGTTTATTTTCGTCTCTGTCTTTGCTGGTGTTTGGTGACATATCGATGGCGTATAAAGTGAGAAATATTATTGTTTCTCACGTGTTTGACAACTGGGATCGGTTTAAATGCTACACTCAAATGCTATCTGGCGCCCCTTATAATACTAACGATTTATATTTTACCGAAATGTGTAAACCAAACATGTATGGAAAAAATATTACGATTTACGGGAAACTGTAATAGTTGTCATTTTGATGTTTTATTTAAATAGTTGGATTAAGAAATAGAAGTAAAGTTAATCCTGGTTATGATAATGTGAAACAAAATGAAGAAAATGTGTCATCTTTAGTGTTTCAGCCTCAAGAAAATGTGTCTGTGTTAGTTTCAAAGACTCAATCAATATCTAACATTGATTTTTCAAGTTCAAGTGAATCAATTATTAATGATATAATATCTCTTCAACTAAATAAAGGTAAAAGAAATGAAGAAAAAGATTCACAAATTCAATTAGATATAAACAAGTAAGACCAGCTGCTACAAAATATATTCAAAGTCATCCTGAAGAACATAGAGAAGCTGCTTCAAATTATACTAAAAGCCATCCTGAAGTACATAGAGCGTAAGAAAATACTTTTCTAATACCCCCCCACGTGAATCAGGCAGCTGTAATTAAATACAATGATAAAAGATCAAAAGTTAATTTAGCGCCATAGACTTCCAAAAATTTGTCTGGTTTTAAATATGAAATATATATTGACTATTCAAACGATAAAATTGTCAGTATCGGAAAACGTTTGCCCTGTTCGAGGTGCCGTGCTTTAAAAGGATAGAAGAACCTCCAGGAATGTGCTGGAGTGGTGGTCAAGTCCTGCTTCCTGTTATTAGATCCTTCCCTGAAGCCATAAGGATCAGCTTTCAGAACATTTTCTTTCTACAATTCGCAAGTATAATGGATGTTTTCAGATGACGTCATTCAGAGCAAAAGAATTGAAGGAAGGAAATTTTATGCCAACATTTTAAGTCCAGGGCCAGGTATACCACAGGATAGGTAGCCTATTGGCTGAGCCTCCTCAACAACCTTCTTTTCTTCAGTTTTACTTTCTCTGTGATGATGAATGTGAAAGAAACATTCATTGTGGTATTTTCCCAGGTGTTAAGCCAGAATTAGCCAATTACAAAAGGAGCTACATGAACATAACAGGTATATTCACGATTTCAAAGCTGCTGTTGATTCAGTTCCTAAAGACCAAAAGGAGTTAAAGGTTATAATTAATGCCGATAAAAAACCATCTAGAGAACACAAAGGTCGTTTCAATGCTTCAATTTTCTTGATATTTTATGTATAGGTTCCAAAATATAATATTATCGTCTACCCAGCGAAGCGGGCGGGTATCAGCTAGTTAAGAATAAAACTACTAACAACTATCCATCGCAACTTGATAATATGCATGCACATTTATTACGAACTGGATCTAAAATGCTATCATGAGTAGATGTTTTAGATATGTCTAGCACAACTGTCAGCTTTGATTCGTTATTAACGGCCACAGTTGATTTCTTTTGTGGTTACAAAGTCTGTTTTTCATGTTGCTTAAATAATTCTTGATATCCAGTTACACAAAACTTAAGATTACATTGAAATTTTAATGCACAATCTATGTCAGGATCATGAGAAAGAAAATGTTTTTCCATACTTGTAACAAATTTCAAACCCTTGCAAATTAAATCAGCTGCTAATAGGTGAGCTTCACCTTTGACTTCATAACTGACTTCTTTATTATCATAAACTGTCATAAATTTGATCAAATCATCTTCATCCAAAGGGCTTTCTAGCATCAACTCTTCCATGTCAGCCGCTTGCATGTTGTTTTTACCATCATCGCTAACTGCATTTGATAGTTATAATTTCAGAACATACAACTGATTTTTGTACTTCGAAACTTCCATTTCTGATCGTTTTCTAATACACTGTCAGAATTAGAATTAAAAACAAAATTCTTTTGATTCGTGCTAGTACAAAAAAATTGTGTAAAAAAGAACATCGGTGAACTGAGTAACTTCAAAATCATGTAAAAAAAGAGATGGGTGTATAATATTAAAAGGTACTTAAGACATATTTTTGCATATAATCTCTATTTATAAAGATTTGGAAACCTTTGCAGCAAAAAAACAAAATTGAAAACTGTATTACACATGTTCAGACTACAAGCTTTCTTAGAGGTTGGTTTTCCTCTTCCCTCAAAGAACACACAATCATTTTCTTATAGTTTCGAACCAAATCTGCTTGATTCTCAAGCAACATAATGCTTGTCCAATTATGTGGTCTTTTAATCTCAGAAGATATGCTATGGGGTTAGCACATATTTCTCCAATTATAAACAACTGTGTACATTTCAAAATAAATGGAATAAAATATGATTATGTTTTTTAAAAATCTGAAAATTTTCAATGATAGAAATAAAAGCTCAAGATGTCTTTCTTCAGGAAATGAGGATAACACAATCCTTATAATATGCCTGCATAGATAAAATACAATGCTTTAATTTTACATGTATATGAAAAAAGATAAAAACAAACATACTTTTGTCTCATATTTATTTAATACTAATTTAAAACTTACCAAATCTCTCAATTCTACAAATAATCCATAATTTAGAAAAAGGCCCTATATACATTTTGAAAAAATGCCAATCAAACCAATTAAAAATGACATTTTACTTATTCTTTATTGAATAATTTTGTTTTCACACTCTCATAACTGTTAACATTTATAGGAACTAATGTATTTATAATGGTACTTTAACCATATTGCTAAATAAAACTAAGTAGTTTACACTAAATAAATTGCACACCAGAAATTATAATTTCATTTTACGTGATACATTATATTCCACTATATAGATGTGATTCAGGAATCAGACCACCAGAATCGAATTCATTGAAAACTTAATAGTAAAATAACTATTATGTTATCCCAAACACACAATTTCATAATCAGCGATCATCAATAGGTCCATTTTATTTTCAACCCTCCGAATTTTATACGCTTAGGTTTTCTATCTTATAAAATGGGCTTGCCTTTAGTATCGCCCACCCAAATTTTTGCTAAAAAATACCGCCAAGTTTGGTGATAAATAATGTGTATCAACCCATACCACATTCAATTGGATGGCACTCTAAGGGATACTCAAGTTTTAAGAAATAGTATTTATATAAATAAAAGAAAATAAATTTCCAAAATTAAGAAGGAAAATATCCAATACTGTCATTAAGAGATTAGGTTCATTATGTATTTTGAATTGTTTTCTATATGATGAGTAAAATATTTTGTTGTATATATATATATATATATATATATATATATAAATATTTTTAAAAAAAACACCTAAAATCCAAATATATCTGAAAAATCATGTCCATATTCAACTTAAAGGAAAGAACTTTTTAACTAAAAAAATTCTTTTACAGTTCAATAAAATGATTGAAATATCATTATCAGGTACACGCACACACAAATTCCTAAACTGTATGAATAATTTTTAAAATATAAATGTCACAAGAAAGAATCTTAAACTCAGCATTTTATTTTTCACCCTTATGTCCTAGTACCCTTAAAAATATCTATAAATTTGTAATATGTATATTTATTTTTTGAACATGGAATTTCATTTTGTTGTTAACTCTTTTTTAAAATACCATACTTGACGCCAAAAAAGTGGCGTTAAATTTGGCAGGAGGGCGATACTAAAACTGTTCCTAAATATGCAATAAACACTAAATGAATTTTAAAATCTTTCGGCTTTCTTAACACAATGTTTTAATCAATAATGCGTTCTTAACTTAAAAATCAGCGAAATGAAAGCGGCGTGGTTTGAAGTGCCGGCTGAGGATTTCTCAGAATGCTGGGATTTTCGACAAAATGTAACAAAATAGACAATTTTAACAAACATTTTTATCATATGAATGTGAAAAAAATATATATAAAATGCCTTACCGACATCGTAAAATATATATTTTTAAATATATATATATATATGAGGAACAGCAATAGTTCAGAACTTCAAATTACGATCCTTTTCACTAGAGTGAAGTTTGAGGAACTCGTTAAAGAAAGGGCGATTGCTCGCGAGGAAAAAGGGGAAAGCAATGGGGGATAGCAGTAGAAGGGGGGAAACAACGAGGGGATAGCAGTTTACAGGGATACATAGCCAAAAATAACTCTCGCCAATATCGGCGACTCTTTTGAATACGATGCCAAATATTTCATTTCTTCTCTGGATGTGAACCTCGTCGCACCGAAAGCTTGGATACTGAAAATTACGAATATTGGATTACTCACAAAAATTAGCACTTTTTTTTTTAATTATAAATTTTAATACAAGTTCCAGGTTTATTTCAAATAAATAAATAAATTAATGTATCAATCTTTGTATTTTTATTTAAATAGCGGCAATGATAAGTAATATGATTTTGAACCAAAAGCGTTAAAAAAAGTAATAATCTGAAAAGCTTGTGTATGTAGTAAATTTTGTGTTTCTTACAAAACATGAAGTTCAATTACTCAATTTTAAATTTACTGTTAATAAATATTTAAAGATATTCTTTCATTTTAATCTTTAACTTGTTTTTATCATTACTGTATCGGACATGTGATAGTTTTAAGGACAGTTATCAAATTAATAAATTTCCTTTCATATGGAATAAGTAAAATATTGGATTTGAGAAACGTTAGCCATGGCTTTCACTTCAAAAATAATTTTTTAGTTATTTTGGTTTATGTTGAAATTTTTTTTAAAAATTTATATTTTATGGCCAATATGAATAGTTCTGAATAATAAAAAAATATGCTCCACAAATCGATTGAAAATACGTAATACAAAAAATAGTATAGGTTATTTTTTTTTTGTATTAAATTTCTAAATGTTTGAAAACTAAATGCATCTTGTTCTGAAACCCTAGGTTAGATAATGAATTTTAGCCACTTTCTAGTTAGTTATACATGCAGCTAAATGTCTTTTTTCCACTCAGTTCATTATTAACATTACATTGACTTACAAAACAACAAAAAAAGATGCTTTCAAATCTATATCACTTATCTAAGTGTTATTATTATTGTTATTTACATGCATATTCTTACTTTAGTGTCATATTGGTTTTTGTAAAGTAAATCAGTTATATTATATCAGTTTGTACTCCTAAATGATTCAAGATTTAATTTAATACAATATAAAAGATGTTATAAATGGATTTAATTACGTATTGCTAGTATTATAGTTTTTGATTATTTGAAATAAAAAACTGAGTCATACTTAATTTTTAACAAGTCTTTTTTTTAAAGCTGAAAATTCACAAATTAAAATGGCAAGAACTGTAGATTCTGCCTTATTGTTAATTTTATACAGGAAATATATGAATTACGGAATTTAATAAAAGGTTTTTAATCATAAAGTATTTTAAATGGGGAAAAAAGAAAGCCTTTTGCTGATATAAAAGAAAAAATAATTTATATAACCTCAATGATCATGAATATATTTACACTGATCTATATATACCACAAGATACAAAGCACCTTTTCAAGTGCTTTGTTTTGTGCTTTACCTGAAAAGAAAATTAATAGGGCTTTTTTTTTTTTTTTTTTTTTTTGAGTATTGTATAACTTTTTTTTAGGTAACTGTTAAATCAAAAGCAAATGATGATCGAGTTAAATTATAGGACCTGGTTTTTTACAGTGATTTCTGTTCATTATCTATGTATATCAACAGAAATTATATTCGTATGTTGTTTTATAAGTTTCAACTATTGAAACAGCCTAAAGAAATTGAATGAATTACTTTTTCGGAAGGCATTTCCGACAATACACAAATAAGTCTTGTGTTAAAATATTTCTTTGTGAAAATTACGGTAAATATTTAAAGTAAGTTATAACAATATAAATAAATAATATTGATGTATCTCATTCAATATGATCATCTGCATGATTAATTGGCCTTCAGACACACTCAACTAAGATTTCAACTCGTTTTTAAAAGGATATCACACCATTTGTTTAACAAATTTTTTTAGATCCTTTAATATTATTCTGATGCGACATCCTCTAACCTTAAACAGTTGTTTTATCAAAAGGCTCCAACACTCGGTTTTCGAGTAAGTGAAGAGAATCAAAAAAAATTTTCTCTTAATACCCATACAGTAATATTCAATTCTAGCAGTTTTGTAATAAATGTCACTAGATTAATTTTTTAATGTCTAAAAAATTTTATATTCTGAATTGTTCTCTTCGACAGTGACACACGATATTTTTTTAATCAAAATTAATAGTTCCAAGAAATGAAAAAAAAAAGTTATTGTATCTCAACACATAACCGAAATTAAATGAATCAGTTGAATCTACATAAACAAAAAAGTTGATGAAAATAATAAAATATTGATCTCTGCAATGCATTGCAAATAATAAATTTCACCACCAAAGATATTAGTTCTTTTCAAAGTGATACATAGAGTTGTCTGGAACGCTCACAAGCAATTCATGAAAGAAAAGTTTTACTATTTACTGGAATTAATACAGATTTTAGGATTCTTATAAACATGATTTACATTAAAAATTATGTTACGTTGTTTTATTTAAATTTAGAAAAACTTTGATCTTAACTTGTTTTATTGACAAATGTCACTTTTTTTTTTTTTTTTTTTTTTTTTTTTTACAAAATTGACCAGAAAGTTTTAATTTCTTAATCTTGCATTAATAAATAATCCAAAAAGGTTGGGAATATATTTTGAAGCAGTTATTAGAATCATCTTTATTTCGAAATTTCTTTACATTTTAATTCTAATACGTTAAATGTTTATCAAAGCTATAATTACTACGGTAAACATTCTTTATCTAAGCACAAAAACAATTTTTTTAATAATGCTCAAATAACAACACTCAAAAAATGTTTTTTTTAAAAAAAAACCAAATTAAAAGTTTTACTTGAATGAAGTGAGTTCTAGAAAAATTTAGAACATAATTTCCTGTTCAATGGGTACTGAATTTACTAGAAAGTTAAAAATTTAGCTAAAAGAAATCTTCAAAGTATGAATTGTTACACTTATTTAGTAGTTTATTCGTACCAATAATTCTAAAAATGATTAATGCAGATACATGTATTTAATTTTTCAAGCTATTTACAATACTTATTTGAATTCTTTAATAAAATGTAAAAAAATATTTTAAGTATTTTTACAATTTATATATCAATGTTAGAACTTCAAAATCGAAAAATTAATATCGAATCAAATAATATATGTAGAAAGAGAGGAAATCTTTAGAAAATGAGCTTTTATAAGTTTATTTGAATTTTTAAATACGAGAAATCTACATTGACGTATATAAAATCATTCGAAGAAAAGAGAAAAATTTTGAGTGAACTTTCCCTGCATATTTTACTTCTTAAGTTTTGAATATGTTGCATTTCCCGACTTTTTCATAATAGGGAATTTTCTCGAAACTATATATAATACGATTCTTCTTTTTTTGAAAATACTCTTAAGAAACTATATAAATACAAAACTTCTATTAAATTCACGATTAAATTTAAATGCATAATTATTTAAGTCATTTAAAATGTAATAAATGCAGCTTATAGCAAGAAACGTACCCGAAGTGCAGTGGTACTTAGAAGACTACAGAGCAACAACAACAACAACAAAAAATGCGTTCGTAATTTCTTTTTTCTCCCTTTGCAAACAACTAATGAGACTTGCATTTTGTGTCAGATACAACGTTCAGAAGTTTCATTGTGTAAAACCGTTCTAACGAGACTATTTATTTTTGTACATTCAAGAATTTGCATGCACAATTCAATCGCAACTGAAAAAGAAAGCTGCAAAACTGGGTGCAGGCTCTCGTCAACACGCCATCATGAATTTCCCTACCTAATGTTAATCCTATGGAGTTACGTACTTAAAGTCTCACATCTGGAATATTTATTTCACCTGCATGGAATAAAGTGCATTTTAATGAGCATTAAAAAAATGAAGGCTTCTGTAGCGTTACTTTTTTTTCTTCTGATTTTTGTAAGTATTTTTAAATTTTTATTAAGGTCCGAAAACTTGCATCCGGCGTACTAAATTGATCATATCACTAAATTCCTTTTTTATGCTCTTTCAAATGCATATTTTTTTTAAAAAAAATTTAATTTATATCACTGCTTGTAATTTGTTTTGAGTCAGCAAACTAAACAAGGAAGGAGGGGAAAGCAAAATTATAAGTCCCGCCTTAGTGCGCAAGGATACATAATAAAGACACGTCGACAAAAGATTTATGATCCTTTCCGGTGAAGTCGGCCGATTTTTAGGAATTTTGTAGTTGGTGTTCTGAGAATTCCTCTTTTGAAGCTTTAGTTACAGTTGCGTAATGTCCGTTGAAAGTTTGTCTAACTTGCTATACAGATAACTATGTAGTATTTCATAGTGTTTAAAAAGTAAGCTTCATATACGATTTCTTAAAAAAAAAATAATCTTTCGTTTTTATGCTGTTTTTCCTGTATTTAAAAAAAAACCACTATACAAATTATTTTATTAATTATTAAAATGAACAATAGATATTTTATATACGTTATTTAGAGAGAGAGAGAAAAAGAAGAAATTTGCCGTTTTTTTTAAAAAAAAAATTGTTTTATAACTAAAGGAAAATTGTTCAAATTTTTATGATAAAATTGAATGCACATCTACATAAATTATGTGCGTGATCATTTATTACTAATTTTTCAAAACTCCATTTGTAGGAATCAGATTAAAATATATCTAATTTTTATGATTAAATGAAGAATTCAGAGAAAAAATGTATTGCATTAAAATTTTTCTGGTTCTTATAAATGTGAACAATTTTACATGGCTGGTACATTTTTCAAGAACGGAAACATTATCTTACTGCATTGAAACAGTGGATGGAGTAGCCGAATGGTTATGCTCCCTATTTTGGGGCTAGTGATGTTTTAGTCAAGCCGAGGGTTCGAGGCCTATTTTCCTAGAACCACCACCGTGTTTCAAATTTAAAAAACAATAAATAGTTCTCATGTTTCTTCCAATTATGACGCTAATAAATATTGTGGCGTAGCGGCAAAAATATACGAGGCATCAATAACAAAATATATTTACAAGCTATGACGTCACAACTCCTCCCCTGTTAAGATCTTTTTACGTTAGTAAAAAGCATTTCGGAAAGATTTACACACTAAAGGAATTACAATATATGCATACTAATGAGATAACGTAAAACAAACATATACAATAATACACTGTGATTCCATATACAAAAATTATTTCCGCGAAATTATTACATTAAATACATCATCTCCACCTATAACTTTCCCATTAAAATAGTTTACTTAGGCAATCAAATATACATCTACAGCATCATTAATCTTCCCCACAAATAAAACAAAGTATGAATATATACTCATAAAGCATTTTACACATATATATGAAAGCTATGACACATACAATCATCTTTTAAAATATCTGCAATACAAATATTCAGCAAATACCAGCAACATAAATTAACCTTTAATTATGTAACACATTTCTACAAAACACATTAGCATTTTCATACCATGACAGTTATGGATCATTAATATTAATTTATATGGATTTTTTTGTAAATGTTTCAAAGCAGTACACTGTATTTTATTATCAGAGATTCAAAAAATTTACTTATTGCCAAAGAACTGTCTACACTCTCAGCTATACTTGAAATTCCATCATCATCAATCAAATAATAAACAACATTTTACGTTTAGATAATTTATAGTCTGATTCATTACTCGTAGAGAACACTTATGAAAATTTTCATTAGCAATTTTACCTACACATTGAAATTACATTATCTGAAACCTTAAAAATTATAAATTTAGAATTAAAGCTCTTACTAACATGTTGGTATTATAAACACAAAAAATAGGTAACAATATATAGAAATAATATAGATTAAATGGGGTTTCATGACCTTCCTTTGAGTGTTTAAAATACTGAGTTATTGATTTATTGCAATTTTTATTAATTATAACTAATCCCTCTCCATTATCTAAAATTATTTCACTCTCATGCAACTCTAAATTATAAGGAATATTAAAAGACTTTTCTCTGTCTTTCAATCTATTTCGGTCATTTATTTTATTCAAATAACCCAACATTTTTCTCTCTGTATTGAAATAGATCCTATTTTCTTCATCTTCATTATTTGCAGTGAATTCGTGCTTTTCTTTTTCGTTCATCAAACAGTGCGCATCAATCTGATGTTCTGCATCTTTTAAGAACTCAGTTATATCATTTTCTTCACAATTAAGATCTTCATAATTTAATGGATTATTTATAGAAATACTTGACTGCATTTTCTGAACTAAGAAAGGCATATTTTCTTTATCAAACACAACATCGGCATATTTGTCTGTATCTTTCTCATTTTCATTTTTTAAGTGACATTCATTTCGAAGAAAATCTGATTCTGTTGAAAAGATACATGATACAGTTTCTCTACCTTCTAAATCATGATCAATTTTATAACCTTTTGAGTTCGACAATGTTTTAGGTGATACATCTTCGTTACTTAATTCTGGTCGAATATCATATAACATATCACCATCATCTGATACTGAAGTTTGAGTAAACGTATTATCTAAACCATCTGATACTTCCTCACAAGTAAAGTATCCAGCAGAACAGTTACTATCAACTTGGATGTTCATAGAATCATAAAATGGAATTTTAATACATTCTGTTCTTAAACTAACATTTAGATCAACACTTTGATGATGCATAATTTTGAACAAGGCTACTGAAACAGAAACTAAAACATTTTCAGGCACAGCTCTTTTATCTAAAATCTCACAGTCCATTTGCTCTACTGCTTGAAGATTAGAATCTGTATTTATGGTAAGACAAGGAGAACCAAATATATCAATATTAGTTTCATCAAGTATAGAAACTGTGATGAAAATAATCTGCTCAGTTTTTTTAGAGTTTTCCACCTCTTCAACATCTTTTATCAATGGAATTAATTCAGTATCTTCCTTTTCAGCTTGCACAAGCTGATCCACATCAAGTTTGATTAATTCAGCCTGGAATTCATCATCAGCCAGGAGTTCATCCTCTTCAAGATTCGCATCTTCACTGTTAATAACAATGCTTTGGGGTTCTTCTACCAACTGTTCAGAAGTCTCTTCTTTTCCCTTCAATTTCTGTCTTCTTGTTTGAACCGCATTCACTTGGTGCAATGAAATGTTTCCTTCCTTTTCGAAGAGAGCAGCAGTCCTATTCCCTAGAATATAATGACCACGATACAGTTCATCTTGAATAACAGCTACTTTTGTGAATGTTCTGCCCCACTCACATTCAATAAGAACTTCTGCTAGTGGTAAGCAAGTTGAAAGAGCATCCAAAGGTTGTTGCACCCATACATGTTCATCAGTCATATCCTCGGGTGTCACAAATCTACGTCAAACAATATCTATAGTGGCTCCAGTGTCGCGAAGGATTTCGGTACTGATACCATTTATTTTTCCATGAGAAGTATATGGCTGCAAAAAATTTGTTCTTGCATCACATTCAGAAACAGAATTTACAGGCTCTGAAGCTTTCTTCAGTTTTGGACAGTTTGGACATAAATGATCAAGAGCGTTACAGTAAAAACATCTCAGTTGTCTTCTTTTTTCGAATTCCTTATTGTGACTAGGTCCAAAAAGTTTTCTATCAGACTTGTTTGACTCATATTTGGGATTTTCAACTCTTCGAGGAGTTTTGTCAAATCTTCCAAACTTGCTTGGTCCTTTAACTTCATATTTGTCTCTCGAAAATGAATTAACTGGTTTAGCTCGAAATGTTCTTCTCACATCTTCGAATTCTTCCAATTTTTCAGCCAATTTACTAGGTGAATTAATTAGGGACCATTCATCCAAATAATATTCTTTAAACTCAAACGGTGCATGTTTTTTCATCTGATCTGCAATGATTAATTTCCCGGAGTTGATCAAAGGTTTCAACTTTTATCCATCGTAATAGGTCTGTAGTTCATGATAAAAATCTTGCCAGGTACGTTCAGCAATTTTCTGGTGCGTATTAAACAGTTGTCGGAATTTTTCGGGAGTTAACTTAAATCTCTTTAACAATAATTTCTTCACATGATCATAATCATTGGCTTTTTCCTCAGACTCACGAGCAATTATCTGCGTGATTTCTTGCGGTAGTAACCCCAACAGATGTGTGACCCAAAGTTCCTTTTGTACAGATATTCTACTAGCTTGACGCTCAAATAGTACTAAATACAGGCTAATATCTTCCTTCATATCATATTTATGAAGAAGCTTGCTCAAATCCTTACTGGGTATTCTTGAACATTCCATTTGGGGTTCTTGAGCTGATCTTATTTGAACTTCTAGCTTTAATTTTTCCAGCTCAAAATTTTCTCTCTGTCTTTTTTCCTCAAATTCTTCATTCTGTTTTCGCTCCTGAAATTCCAATTCTTCCTTCCGTTTGCGTTCCTGAAATTCCAATTCTTTCTCTTCAATTTCCCATTCTTCTTTCCGTTTTCTCTCTTTAACAAATTCCTCAAACATTGATTTAACGAATTCCTCTTCATATCCGTCACTCTTAAGAATAATTTCTTTTAAAGTTATCATCTTCATATCCTGAGTAATTTTTAAGTCTAATTCTTCCGCCAATCTGATCAAATCCTCCTTTTTACCTTTTGCTAAATAAGCCATTTTCTTAAGGAAAGAAAAAAAAAATAACACCAGAAAGCTAATTGACTCAAACAAACCTAAAATGTTGGCCTATCTACAAATTTACAATATCAAACTGAAAAATCTTTCGAAATGTAACTTATTTACCTCCTCCAAAATTACATAAAAATATTCACATAAATACAATAAAAATGTTCACATAAATACAGTAAAGCATTCATATAATTCTTATATTTCAAAAACAGAACTAAATGACTTTCTTTTAAATTAAAATTTAAAACGAAATTGACACAATCCTTATTACCTTAAGTCTACTTTCTGTGATGTTTTTAATTAAATTAAGAAGGATCATACACATTCAAT
This sequence comes from Nephila pilipes, assembly GCA_019974015.1. NCBI lineage: Eukaryota > Metazoa > Arthropoda > Arachnida > Araneae > Nephilidae > Nephila > Nephila pilipes. The sequence goes on from BMAW01094365.1 coordinate 15,406, forward strand.
AAAAATATCAAAATTAAATTTGTATTTGAAAATTTGAAAACCAAAACGAAAATTATTCCTTTTAACAAAACAATTTCAGTTCTTAATTAACACACATAAAATAAGAAATGCAGTAAATTGTTAGAATAATAAAACGATTTTCATACAAAAATATAACTCTCCAATATTATCTAATATCTCAAAACGAAACTTCTCTAGATTTTTCTTAATAATAGCTATAAGATATTTATGATCTCTACACACACAATCTTTTCATTAAAATTCAATAATAACACAATATATATATCGTGATAAATTAATAGCCTAATACAAAATCAAAACAAAACTATACTGCATCACAACAAAATTTTCTTTGCAAATTAAAATCACAGAAA
>BMAW01094366.1:0-22021 GCA_019974015.1 Nephila pilipes
GCATTTTGGTATAAGATTTAAATTTTGGTAAAAAAGTTGCTCTAGCAAATAATTTATTAAAAATTCCTTTTTTCTATTTCTTATTCATACTTTAGTTTATCAAGTATTGCAATTGGAATAATGCTGTATTTTTTAAGGAATTTTCTATTTTTAAAAAAATGTGATACCTGAGTGAAGTTGAATATTTGTTTATAAAAGAACGCGTGTAGAGGGCAATTGACATGCTCTCGCTGTACAGCAACAGGGCACGATAGTGCTTCCTGTAACGCTTCAGAGAAGTGTGTCAATTTTCAGGGCAACCACCCTGCATACTCTCGTTCTTGCCCTAAATGGGCAGAGGAAAAAGAAATTACTACGGTGAAGACGTTGCAGAATTTATCATATCCCGAGGCTTGCCGTGTAGTTGCTTCCCGTACTCCTGTACAGGGAAAAAGCTACTCAACGGCCACCCAAACAAAGAAAGCTTCTAAATCTACTCAATTTCTGGAACCTCTTACTTCCACTCAACTTAACACTAAGACACCACAACAAAAGAAAAAATTAAAAGTTCTTAAAACCTCATCAACTGCTAAGTTTAATACTTCGCTACAAACAAAAAAAAATGTTATTAATCCCCTTCCTCTGTTAAGGCTAATCAGGCTAGGTCATTGGCCTGGTCAAAGGATTTGCAGAGGCAAAAACTAAAACTCTCTTTGAAGAATTGCGTTCCTCGCAAAAAAACTCGATTCATTGACGGGGATCGGTGGTTTTACACCTATATCCCGAAGATTATGACTCCATGTTGGTTGTTGGCCTACCTGAGTTGGCCTTTGATAAGTAATGCCACAAGCAGAGAAAGACAAACTCTAATATTTTAAAATTATAAATTTTATTTACAAGATTATTTACAATAATTAGTAACACTCTTTAAGCCGAAATCTACAGAATCATAGCGATGGTCTCATCGATCACAGCCAAAGTCTCATTCACCATCATAAGATCTCATACAGCTACCTGAGATCTCTTCCATCATCTAAGAGCTCATCTCATATCTAAGATCACATCAAACACAGCCAAGGACTCATTCACCATCTAAGCTTTCATTTGGCCATCCCCTAGATCTCATATATATCCGGAATCTGCATTCAACACCGTCAACTCGACTGTTAAGAATCGGCATCCAATGAAAAATAACTTTGTATGACGTAGCTGAAAAATACCGTCGAATGCAAGTTCCCGATTCCATTGCCAGATGTGTGGGACGACGTCATATCAGCAACACGTAATTCCAAAACATTACCTGTTAAGATTACCGCGATATGACAACAAGGGTCCTGGAAACGGGACCTTCCACTTCCAGTGCGCCTATTTAATGACTTTTGTTTCCTGGAACTGCCGTGGTTTACGACCCAGACTAGAGGATCTCAAATCCGTGATATCTACGCACCAACCTGTCTGTGTTGCTCTTCAGGAAACTTTTCTGAAGAATAATATGACAACCCGAGTGCGCGGATATCATTGTGTACGACGGGATGTTGATGGTGCATCACCCTCTTCTGGAGGTGTTTGTATATTCACATCCCAGAACTGTCCTCATAACATCATTACACTGACCACATCGTTGCAGGCTGTGGCTGTGCGAATTCATACTCGCACATTAATCACAGTCTGCTGCATTTATCTGCCACCTAACGATGTTGTGTCACAAATGGATTTAGACCGACTAGTCGATCAGTTACCAGCTCCCTTCCTTCTGCTAGGTGACTTTAATGGACACAGCCCTCAGTGGGGGTATGATGGTACAAATTCTCGTGGTCGGCAGATCGAGCGATTGATCTCTGATCACAGTCTCTGTCTGCTGAACACCGACGAGAAGACGTATTTCCATGCTCCCACTAGGACATTTCATTCCCTTGATCTAGCCATTTGCTCACCGACACTACTACAGTCGCTGAATTTAGAGGTTCTAAATGATCTCTATAATAGTGATCATTTCCCTCTCCTAGTCTCCCAGGTTCATTTGAGTGGGGTGCGATTACGTCCTCCCACTTACCGCTTCAACCGGGCAGATTGGGATTTATTCACACGGTTAGCAGTTATTACCGGTACAATGGTTCAAGATCAAGATATTAATAGCTCTGTCCAAAATGTCACTGCCTCTATCGTGAATGCTGCTGATGCAGCGATACAGAAGAGTGGAACATCACAGAGGAAGATCAGTAAACCATGGTGGAATAAGGATTGTCAATCTTCCTACCGGGAACAAAGGAAATTGTGGGGTATCTTCAGACGGTATCCCACAACCGAAAATCTCATAGCCTTTAAAAGGACAAGGGTGATTGCTCGCAGAGTAAGGCAACATAGTCAGAGAGAATCTTGGATCAGGTATGTCTCTTCCATCACATCGTCTACCACAAGTCAACAGTTATGGAGAAAGGTAAAAGCTGCAAACTCCCAGTATCGGGAATTTTCCATCCCGATACTGGAAACTGCAAATGCTGTGCATTCTTCACCTGTCGAAGTGGCCAATGTCATTGGCCACTCTTTTGCTAGTGTGTCAAGCTCTGATTCATATAGCGCCACATTTTTAGCGACTAAGAATCGTTCTGAGCAGACAGCTATCAACTTCAGGTGTCGGCAACCACTCCCTTATAACTGTGACTTTGACATGTGGGAATTGAGAAAGGCTCTGTCCTTGGCTCACAATACCAGTCCAGGCTCTGATGGAATAACATACGATAAGCTTCACCACTTGAGCGAGGATTCACTTGTCAGTCTCCTTTACCTATTCAACCGAATATGGAAGGAGCATGTGCTTCCTAGCCAGTGGCAGAAAGCAATCGTTATTCCTATTCTGAAACCTGGTAAGGATCCAAAGAACCCTCTCCACTATAGGCCTATCGCTCTGAAGAGTTGCCTGTGTAAGACCCTTGAACGTATGGTCAATGCTCGTATCGTTTATCAAATGGAAAAGGATCAATGCATCCCTCCGTTTCAGAGTGGCTTCCGTAAAGGAAGATCCACAGTAGATATTATCCTTCTACACGAAAGTCAGATTCGTTCTGCTTTCGTTCGGAGGAATCATTTGGTTTCTATTTTCTTTGATATCGAAAAGGCATATGACCGTACGTGGTGCTATGGGATTCTGCACACTCTATACGATTATGGTCTGATAGGCAATTTGCCTCTTTTTATTAAAATGTTTCTCTCTTTTAGATCAATTAAAGTACGGGTTGGTAATGTTTTTTCTTCATCTTTTATTTAATTTGAAGGAGTTCTTCAGGGGAGCATTTTGAGCCCCACTCTTTTTATTTGTCACATTTCTCCCATACTTTCTCATTTGCAACCACCAGTTCATGGTTCATTATACGTTGACGATCTACAGATTTCCTGTGAAGGATCGTCAATGCGTATCATTGAGCGACGACTTCAGACCGCAGTCAATAACCTGGTTGCATGGTGTGACGCGAATGGGCATAGTATTTGTTGTCATATCGCGATAATCACGTTTTCCGATATGACGTCATCTCACGCATCTGGCGATGGAATCGGAATTTGCATTCGACGGTAATTTTTCAGTTACTTCATTGTTTGCTTCTTGGATGCTGTATGACAGCTGTTTGGATGGCCAAATGAATTGGCTGGCTGGCTGCTTGCTTCTTAGATGGTGTAAGAGTCACTAACTGAGTCCTTGCTGTTTTTTCTTGGATGATGTATGACAGCAGGTTTGAATAGCCAAATGAAATGTTGGTTGCTTTTGGACTTTGACTATGATCGATGTGATTCTTAAACTTTCGGTTTAGAAAGTGATGTTATCAATAATATTGTAAATAATGTAAATAACTAATCGTGTAAATAAAATGGTGATTTGAAATATTAGAATTTGTCTTTCTCTGTTGATGTGGCATATAAATTAAATTAAAATATCAAAGGCCTTCTTTGAGGAAAGCCAACAGTATTTCTGCCGGCAAGAGTTGTTGTGTGCACTTTTGTAGGAAACGGGGTCTCCTCCCTGATCCTGACATTTGCATCCGTAATACGTCTATTCCGGTCGGCCCTGACGTCCGCTTCCTCGGAGTAATTTTCGACCGCAAACTCACTTTCCTTCCGCACATTTTACATCTGCGGAAGAGGTGTGAGAAATCCCTGAACATCTTGAAGGTGTTGTCCAACACCTCTTGGGGAGCGGATCGAACTTCATTACTCCGAGTGTATCAGTCGGTGATTCTGTCTCGGATCGACTACAGATGTATCGTCTACGGATCTGCTTGCAAAACTACCTTGCGGAAACTTGACCCAGTCCACCATAATGCTCTGAGAATCTGCTGTGGTGCGTTCCGAACGTCACCTGTGCAGAGTCTCTATGTCCTCTGTAACCAGCTACCTTTGGCTTCGCGGCGCCTGAAACTGTCGCTCTACTATCATTTCAAAATGTCATCTCTGCCATCTCATCCATCACAAAACATTAATACCAGCCCGTCTTTAAGGAGACTGTACAGTGCCCGTCCTTCCTTCATCCGGCCTTTTTCTGAGAGGGTGAAGGTATTCTTCGAGGAACTCAGCCTACATGACTGTTCAGCAAATGGATGTTCAGCAAAGAAATTTTATTAAATTTCCACCTTGGAATATTCCAAGGTTTATTAATCATAACCCCTTTGCTTCTTACAGCAAGAACACCACATGTCCCATTGTTCTCTAGAGGATCTTTGCCTTCCATCGCTGTCAGTATGAGGATTTTATTCCTATATACACGGATGGATCGAAAGGAACTGGATATGTCGGCTGTGGTGTCGTTTCAAACGACATCAGGCACAGTTACCGGCTCGACTTTTCCTGCAGTGTCTACACTGCCGAAGCAGTCGCCATTTACTGTGCCCTTAGATTAGTCGAGATGTCCAGTTCTCGAAAGTTCGTCATATATACTGACAGCAGGAGTGTCCTGGAAACATTGGTACATCTTGACGATCGAAGTCTTCCTATCGTGGTTGAAATAGCTGGCATTATTTGCCAGCTTTATAGTCGGGGTTATGACATAAAATTCTGCTGGATACCTAGTCATGTAGGTATCCAATGAAAAATAACTTCTTATGACGTAACTGAAAATTACCGTCGAATGCAAATTCCCGATTCCATATGCATGGTCGTGGGATGGCGTCATATCAAGCGTAATTCCACATGTTACTGCGTCGCAGCCAACACCTACTTGTTGTCATATGGCGTGTGTTTAATTATGTGCCCGATATGGCGTCATCTACATCAACAATAAATCAATTACGATAAACGACCTTCGAGATGATATCAGATTTTGAATGGATGCCGATTCTTAACTGTCGAGTTGGCGATTAATACGAATGCAAATTCGAGTATATGGAGATCTTGTGATTAACAGCGGATGCTGTATTACAGCTGGCAGGCCAAATGAAATGTTGGCTGCTTTTGGACTTTGACTGATTGATGTGTCGTTATGATTATGTATTACAAACTTAAAGTGTTGTTATAAAGTATTAATATAATATAATGGTGTAAATAAATGTATATTTAAATATTAGAGTTTGTCTGCATGTGGCTTTAAATTAAATTATCAAGCCTGCTAGGAAGGCCAGCTTGCTACTTTGTCTTGTATTCAAATCCACTCACTCACTCTGCCATTGCTATAAATGGGTCGTATATAATACTGTAGCCAATTGAAGAGCTTTCTCTGTGAAAGGTCAGAGTTCGTATTTTATCTCATTTGGGGTGCATCACTTTAAAACACTAATTGACATCTTCATGAACATGACCCTTTAAACAACAATTCATTGAATCATAATTTATTTGGCTTATCTCGATTTTATAATTGTTATTAAAACTGTTTGGAGGAATATCAAATTTTCGCATTATCCTTTTCTTGGCGCTTATTTTATCCGCTTCCTGAAGAATTAAATTTTTGTTGGATGCTCAAACATGCGTTTGACATTTTAGGGCACAAAATAGTTACCATGAACTGATTAGCTATGATAGTTGGAGATTCAATTAGGCATGAGGCAATTCCACTGAGGGTGTGAGGTGCTCAGTGTTTCTTGTGAACTTCGGCTATAAGGGGTTTAAAGGTTACACTTCTTGGAGTAAATGCCCAGAATTATATTATACCGGCAAATTATTAATAAAACCAGTTCTTATGACCATCATAAAACATGTTAAAGAAAATATTGAATCCTGAAGGAAAAGAGGCCATTACATAGAAATGCCTTGGCTATAGTGAGGTCATCTTCTGAAAGTCGTGAAATGTTCTTGTTCAGGAAAAGTTTGCAATGTAGAGTTTCGACTGTATTCGATATTTTTGAAAAAGTCTCAAATGTGGATTATGGCAGTTTGCTTGAAAGAAAACTAATAAGAAACTCATTATTTTATGTATCTTGTAGTACAAAAATTATTTTGACGGTGAGTATGTATTTAGAAATAATTTCTATTGCATATTAAAACAAGAGTTTCACACCATCTCCCATTTTGAAGTATTTGTCATTCTTCAGGTAATAAGAGAAATGGTGTTGACCCTTTATTCAATCTCCTTCATCTGTATGTAGTATTAACTCTATGTGCATGCAACAGTCTTGGTATGGACGCTGAATATTTAATGATGCAGCCTACTTGCAACTTTACCTGAGAGAAAGTGTGCAGTCAATTCATTTCATTTATTTTCCTAACTTCATACTTTGATAAGCTGAATTTGAAAACTGTGCCTTCTGGTCTGAGTGTAGCTATTCAACTAAAGATTGTGACTTTTTAATGAAAAGGAGGAAACAACTAAATTAAAGAAAAATTATTGAGTGATGAAAACATTTTCTGTACTAACAAAATTAGTAAAGTATATGCTATCTGATAGCGTATGACTAAAAACATTGTAACATTTTATATTATGGTATTATTTCATCTTTATTTTTCACTGAAAGTGTGAATGTTAAATTACTAGAAAGTCTTGGTGATTTTAAAAACCTTTTGGACTGTTGTCTTGTTTAGACAGTGAGAATTAAGTGTCATTACAAGTAAATTTCATAATGTTTATTTCCTCATAATAATGATTGGTGAAATTTAAATATACATTCAGTTTTCAACATTTGCTGTTTATTTTATAGTGTCTTTTTACATAAAAATTGTTAACATTCAATGTAGGATAAAGTCAGAAGACACCATTTGAAAACAGTTGCTTCCATGATGTTTGCTTGGACCTACTTTGATGGAATTACGCAAATTTTTGTTGAATTTCTAGGTTCTTTGTTAAACTTTTCGTTATGTCAGGTTAGGAATGAGTCAGGTGTGACAATTTTCTTTTCATAGAAGAATATTTTCTGTGTCAATTTTTCTGTGAATAAATTTCTTGAGATTAAATTGAATGTTCACGAAGAAAGTAGGGTGTCCTTCTGCATGTGTGTGCCATGTTTCGGTAATAAAGTAAACAAAACCACTAGCGTGAGGTGTGACCAAATTTCTAAGTAACCTCCTCTGGCTGCAGACCTTTGTGCACCTCATGGTTCCACACATCCTTCTACCTCTTCCACACTCACCAAGTAGATTTCAGCTGAAATTATGGAAAGAGCATGAAAATCATAATACAATAATAGTTTTCCTATGAACTAATTGTTGCCAGCAAGATTCATTTTCCTTTCACTAAAGGGGCAACATGAGAATGGGACTTTAAGAATCATATTTATAAGGAGGTTTATCAATGTTTTATTCATATAATTTGTGAAGATGTATTTTTGTTTTCTCTACTTCAGTATATGTTTTTATTGCTGTTTTAGTAGAAATATGTGCTGTCTAAATTATATTATTTTAATTGTCTGTTAATCTGCGTAATATTCAGGCTGCGACATTTCCTGATGAAGAAACAGAAGGGTGGCGGTATTAATAATTTGCTGGGTTTATAGAATCACAATGGTGTTTTGTTCATCCTTCATGTAAATAGATTCATTAAAAAGAAATTACTTTTCTGAAAAAGTAATTTAATGAAAATATTACATATAGTTTTAAATTTTAGTTTCTAAAAAATCTGTTTATACGTACAATCTTCCTTACTAGCCAGACCTTATTTCTTGATTTATTTGCAAGCATTGTATGTATATGAACTACAGGGTTGGACAAAATATGAAACTTACTTTAAAAACATGTTTCTTTATAATAGCATAATTAGCAAGGAGAGCCGTTGTCATCCCAATAACAGTCTTCTCTGAATGGATACATCTGGCTCCTGTATGTGTGCCAGTATGCCATTCTTTCTGCAAAGCGGTATAGATTCAGATAGCGATGTTGGCGGTGAATGAGCACTTTCGTTCCAATGTAGACCACAAGGTTAGATAATATTCAGTCTGGTGACTGGTGGCCAGGAGATGGGACGATCTGTCTCCTCTCCGATGTCCAGCCAGTCTGGACAATGTCATGAAGCTATTGAACAAGGGGCTTTGTCTCGTCTTAGACACCATCACCATGGGAGAACAAGTTTGTACCATGGGATGAACTTGATCTGCCAAAATGTTCTCATTGGTGGCAGCCATGCCCGGACACAGTTATCATGGGGCCAGCAGAGAACACGATATGGCTGCAAGCCATATAACAGAACCCCGCCACCTTTCGCAGCATAATGAGTCTGTCTATAGGCTTGAGATGGCGTTCTCAGGCGTGGCTTCGGCCAGTGGGAAACAATGTGAAAGAGGCTGGTGGTATACTACAGCTTCCACTGCCTATAGTCAGGCTTTATGACTTAAACACCACCTTTTCTATTGCAGTTAGCATCACTGATGATGGCTTCAAGGTGTTACCTTGACTGAAATTCCCAGTTTATGAAGCTCCTTCTAATTGTTTGTTTTCAGGGTTCTGCTGACACAACATTCATTTCAGCAATGCTTTTGCAATGTGGTCTTCTTATTTTTGGAGTCACAATTGCCCTTAATAATCGTCTGTCCGCGATCCTCCTTTTACTTTTCGTCCATGCTGTGATTTAGATGATGTTTTCCGGCACTTTTCAAATATCGAATAAATCTTCGATACAGTACCTCTTGATACACATAAACACCATTTGCCCTTTACGAATACCATCACGATGTAATGGTGCCCGTTCGAGTCTGTTAACTCTTACATAATGTGACAATCACATAACAGTATCCGACAACAACTGAACTGTTTTAACACCATGGGGATTGTATAGATTGGCATTAAGTGATCAAAACATAGCCACCATATTTCATTGAAATCAATCTCTTTTCAAACGTATGCATTTCTGGGTGTTTCATATTTTTGTCACCCTGTATTTACCTACAAAAGCAAGACTTTAAAATTAGCAAATCTTTTTAAAAACCTGTTTTGATATTTTCTTATTTAACTTGCTAAGACAATATTATAATGTTGATAATTTTGTACTTTGAAATCAGTGAAGGTATTATTATAGGATGTTTTAGAATGTGTTTTATTGACTTTGTATTTTCCTCTGCTCTTTATAAATTTTAAATTTGTTTTCCCATATTTACCATTGAGTTATTTGCTTTTGTTTAATGTAATAAAATTTTGAAAGTTATTGTTTCAATTATTTATTAAAATGTTCTCAATAGCCTAAAATAATTAAAAGTATTGCAACCTATCGCTATTCACAATTAAAGTAAAAGGTTTGTTCGTTCAGTTTCTGACCCCAATAGTCTCCTCAGTTTTTGCTTGAATGAAAGGCAGATTAGATTGTTTTTGTGTTTTCATCTCCCTGCCTTCTCTTTGAACTTTACAATACCCTGGCTTCTGGTGCATGTGTTCTGTTTTCAGGACAGTAAGATTTTGATATCAATCTAAAACTACTCAGTAGTTATTTTATTTTAATTTTCAACATTACTGGTACATCTCTTTAATTAATGTCTACTCTGTTTGATTCAGTTCTCTCTTCTGAAATAAGCTGTGTTAAGATATTAGAAATACTATTTTCTGTGTTGCATTATAAAATGTTTGCTTTTAGTTTCTAAATCTGTTCTAGATATTTCTACATGCATAATTCTCCCATTAGCTTTTCTTCTTGTGAATTTTGAAGGTGTGCAAAATGCATTGTTCAATCAACAAATTCTAATAGCTGCATTGCTGAAGAATATTGGAGGTGTTCATTGTGCTACTTGTGTGTGAAATCTGCTTGTTTGTGAAATCTTCTCATCCTGTAGACATGTAATTTTCAAGCGGCTCTTTATTGTAATGTCTGAAATTACGGTAAATATACTCATGCACAATTAAATGGTGATTTGATGGGTATATGAATTTCTCTGCATATGCACATATGTGCTCAGAAAGGCGAAAGTGCTTCCCCACCACACAATCGTAGCTTTCTTGTTTACTCAGAGAACAATATGCTATTGTTAAGCGTTCCTCAGCAGTCAGTCGGTTGTGAAGAATGCATTATGTAGTCTATATTTTGATTAATTATGTGTTTGATAAATTCACATTTATATTTTAAATCTATTTTCAATTGGATATTTTTGTTGTATAGCAAAATAAGCAAAACCTATATCAGGGTGTGAATAAATTTGGGGTTTTAGTTGTAGTCATTCATTTGTTTTAGATTTGCTTGTAATCGAAATGTTAGGAATTATCCCATATTTAATACTTATTTTGGTGAAATTTTCTGTTATATGTATATTAAATGTAGATGCATTTCTCTTCCTGACTCAATTACGGTCATTATTAGAAAGTCTAAATTCAGATGAGGATTCCCAAAGGAATGTTTCTGGGGTAAAACAATCCCATGTAAGTAACAATCCATTTTACTATTCTTTTTAATAGATTGCATTTTATATTTGTTGTGTATTTGGAAACATTATAGCATTTTGGTATAAGATTTAAATTTTGGTAAAAATGTTGCAATCAGATTAATACTTTATTTTTTGAAAAAGTTTTGTCTTTAAAAAATGAGATCTGAGAGTATTTTAATATATTGTCTTAAAAGTCTGCCTACACATATTCTATAATAATGTTTCTCAGATTTGCTGCAAAATTGGCAGAACTTTTCATGTGTTCATATTGTTATTATATGTTCCTTTATCAATGAATTTCGAGCTTGTTGCGTGTGTTAATTTGTGATAGAATGAAATGTTATTTGAATATTAGAAATATTGAATATTTGAGAAGTTGATGATGTTAACCAACCTAAAACATTGCCTATAAATGGAAGAAAAAAATCTTATGTACTCATTTCAATTTATTCTTTCTGTTTATTATTCTTAACTTCCACCCTTTTGTTTTGAGTTTGTAAAATATGAAGATGGTTACTTTCTTGTCTGGATATAATGTGTTCAATTAATAAGGTGATGAACCTGTTTATTAAGGAAAAGGGTATACAACTAAATTGATGTAAAAAATTATTGTAAATAAAAGTAATTTTTTGTTCGTTGCAACAATGACACAGTACAGGCTTGACAAATGCATAATAAAAGCATTGTAACATTTTATATTGTAATTATTTCAACATGTCTATTAAGTATTATTTAAACAGTAACTAATTTTTTGCCGAATTTGTTTTATTATTTTTTTTTCATTATTTCATCTTCGTAGAATATTTTGGAAATATCTAAAGAAAATATATCCTGACCGAATTGCTAAATATTTCTAACCATATTTTGTTAATTTTAACAAAATATGGGTTTCTTTATTATCCCATAATTTTTCAGGGACATTCAATCTCGGAGATAATTGCTGTCTATTTTAATGCATTTCATTTTTTTTTTACGTAGAAACTTTACGCAACATTGAATATGCACATAATAAAGTCAGAAAACATGATTTAAGATTTTTTTTTTTGTGAAGTTTGTTTCGGACCTTTCTTTGATAAATTGAAACTTGTTTGTAAATTTCTGCACTTCTTTGTAAAACTCTTCCACTGTGTTCTGATTGGATTCAGCTTAGTCTGATGATTTTATTTTCATAACTAAAGAATTATTTCTTCCATGTTCTGATTGGATTCAGCTTAGTCTGATAATTTTCTTTTCATAACTAAAGAATTATTTCTTCCTTTTAATTGAGATTTATATAAAGGGTGAAATCATGGAAAGATAAAAAAAACTAATTTCTATAGCTGAAATTTATTCACTTTCAATCTTATGTATCGTTTTGTAAAAAATAGGACCTTAATTTATATATGCAGGATATTATTATGTTAGATATTTTGTTGTTGAGAAAAATATTTTTGGATGTTTATCTAAGATTGAAATAGATAAGCTTAAATAATCATGGAACACATTCTATAAACCATGTAACTTTTAAATATCTAAAAGTTATTTTATTCCACATTTACTTCATAAAATTGTTTTAAAGAAGCCAAACGTACTATAAGATGGTTAAAATATGAATAAATTCTCACTACTTCTATGTTGATTGGCATATGTTTCCATGTGCTTCATATTCAGCAAAATATGTGCAGAACAACCTATTCCTAATCTTTTGTCTTGAAGTTGTAATTTTACATTCGCATCTTTCTCCTGTTTGCATTTTTGACTATCAAAATTTGTGTTTGCAATACCAGTTAGTGCAAAAACTTTGGTTCCAATTTTTTTTCCTTTTGTTTAAATTGCTCTTTTTTGTTTAAATTTGTTTGGACAACATTTCATCAGTCTGTCCCTCAATAGTATCTAAATTTAAAATATTTTCTTGAATGCACATGGTAAAATTAAAATATTTGCTACTATTTGATTTAATTTCGTTTCCCTATGATGTGATGCATCATATGAAACTGTTACAAATGTTGCAATTCCCAAGTCTTCCATAACAGATTTTAATACTAATTTAAAATAAATATTGTCGTGGCAATCATTGTAATCCATTATCACGAAAATCATTCCATAATTTAGTTGTGCAATCCATATTACGAAAGCTTTGATTATTACCCTATTAAAGCATTTATAGACTCCATTGCAGATAACATTTTTTTTATCTTTAGAATAATCAGAAGTCTTAAAAAAACTTATCCTTTTTATAACTAAAAGCTGATGCATGTAATGATTGCTTACGTATGTTTGTATAATTGTTTTGCAATAGCTTCTCTGTCCCTCAAATCAATACAAAACTCTGCTCTGCAAATAGTGGAGAAAACAATGGCATATTTTTTTTTTAGGAGAAAATAGGAAATTCATTTTACAATTTATCCTTTAAAATGACATTTCCTCTATTTTGATTTTCCTATCCCTAATTAAAATTCAAAATTGAAAATAAAATTTTGAGCTACATAAACGATGGAGGCTCCTTTGTGTTTAAAAAAATTATTTAAACTGAAACTTAAGCAAATGAACTACATTGAATTTTTAATTTAAATTAATTTACATTTCTGTTGTTAACAGGGTTGTATTAACTTATAAATTTATGCATATTACGAAATTATTAAATAGATAAGGAACTAATATGTTGTGAATTGTGCTATATATATATATGTGTGTGTGTGTGTAATTCGTATATGATTGAATATTTATAACAAGGAAGCACTGCATGCATTGATACTTTGTATTAGTAATAAAAGTAAACCCAACCACTTTTGTGAGGCGCATTCTCAAACTTCTCATAATCTCTTCTCACAACACAGCCCCTCTCTCTACCTCCTTCATTCCTTTTACCCCATGCATTGACCTCCGCACTTAAATATGTGGATTTTGATTGAAAAAAATGGAAACCTGCATGAAAAAAATCCATCATATATCTGTTTTTTGTCTTAGTTTTTCTGATATGAGCTACTTTGTCTTCAACATTTGTATGTATTTCACCAAAGGAACAACACTACCAGTCGTGACTTATGGTTCAGAACAAAATAAATGCTTCAACTTGTGTTAAATTTGCATTAAAATTGTATATCAAGTCAAATACCAATTATTTACACGATTATAGATGTTACATTATTGTGTGTTGCACACCATCAATTATATCTGCATTCTTACAGAGCTCTCTACAGATTTCTAGGTTTACATAACAAAAAGCCAAAACCATAAAAAAAAAAAAAAGTCCTAAACATTACATTTGCTGCAACCTTTACTTGATGCGATTATCTCTCAGTTGGTATGCTCATGATTATCTTTTTTTCAATGGACATGAGAGAAGGACGATTATTCACCTAATTCATCAATTTGAAGATTTTAATCTTGAAATAATTTATATGTAAATTCGTAAATACAGAAAGCAATGATTATGGTTAAAGAAAAAATTTAAAGCATAATTACTTTGATATTTAAGGACTTTATTTTCAATTTTAATCAAAAGCGATCATAACTTGCATTGTTGCATGCAAATGTAATTCAGATTATTATGATTGAATTTTAAAAATTTTTAAGCAATTAATTAGAGAAATGGTGCATCTTTCTAATAAACAGTATTTTTTGGATTGTGCATGAAATTGTTACGAGTAATTTGTTTTTACTTATGCATTTTATTAATTTTGGCATGGTAGCCGAGGCTTCATATTTTTGAGCTTTGCGTTTGACAATGGTCAGATCGAGTTGCTAGCATGATTCTTGATTTTGTGATCAACAGTATCTTGGAATGACCAATGTGACCTTAATTTTCATTTTAAAACTCTTTATTTGTATTGATGTGTCTGTATTCATTTTTTCTAGTAGTCAATAGAACTTCATTATGATTGTAAGTTAATCATACGTATCAATTTCGATGTTACCCACAACATCCCTATTTCATTTACATTATGTTGCCTCTTTTGAAGTAAAAGAATTTGAATTTTAGCTTTTAAAGTTAAGTGAAATTTTGTTTACTTTCTATTGTAAGCTGGTTTCTTGATAATTATTTTTGAATTCTTGATAAATTACATAATTGTTAAATTATTTATTAATGCACAGTGTTTATATCATTTATGCTTATGACTCAATAAAATGTGAGTGAAATAATATAACACGAGAATGGGATTTGCAAATCATATTTCAGGAGAGTGAGTTTTGTCTGTGGTTTTGATGTACAGATAATTTGTGAATATAATTTTTATTTCTCTCTACACATGTACCCATTTTTTATTACTGCTTTCAAAACTGGAAATGTGTGCTGCTTAATATCATGTTTTTACTGTCATCTAATTGTGTGTACATTTAGGATACAGTTATAAATGAAGAAACAAAACGCTTGGCTGTAAATATAGCTAAAAAACTGAAGTCATGTGAAGAACCTCACTCTAAACGTTCAGAGTAAGTTATTTCTATTCATACGCTAATGTTAAAAGTATTCATTAAAAAATACTTTTTTTGAAAAAGTAATTTAATGAAAACCTTACTTATAGATTTATATTGAGTTAAATTCTTAAAATTCTGGAATCTTGGAGGAGTTTGTGCTATCTAAATTTACTTCAACTAATTCTCTGAAATTCCTGAAATCTTCAATCTCGTAATAAGAATTGCAATTTGAAGATTCCAACAAATAAAATGTTTAGGTACATCTTCACTTCTTGATTCTCTAATCAAGTATTCCTCATTGTTATCATTCCTCTATTCTATTCATACATTTGCACAATAACTAATCGTTGCAAGTGACTAAAAAAACTTTGTATCAAGAAATTTATTTCAACAACAGCCAGCAGTTTTAATGCAGCAAACAAGTACACTTAATACTAAAAGCCAGCAGTTTAGTGTGTGGCATATCAGTTTACTAATGGCATCTCCTGCTAAACTCAATTTTAGTTCCAAACGAAAAAAGGAAGTTGCCAATTCGCCACATAAAAATACTGTGTAGATGGTCTGGGAGTAGCATAATGATAATTATTTTACACAGAATACGTATTATTAAAATAGACTGAAGTTGAACAAAACATAAATGAAACATAACAAACTATAGTTAATATTGAACAAACAATTTATATATGAAATAAATATATATATAGGTAATGTTATCTTATACAAAATATATATCAAAGAAAATAAAAGAAACATAATACAAACATGCGGGAAATGAAGACAGTAATATAAACTGGTCGAAACAATAACTGTGTTTTCAAATAAAATAGGCAAAAATAATGAAAAAAAAATAAATATTGTGTAGATTGCTCTCAAAGCACTCGTTGGTTAAAGTCGGGAATGGAGTGTCCCCTAGGCGATTGGCAACTGCCTAGATAGGACGCCAAACCGGGGTAAAGTAATCATTGTGTATTCTTAGGGTTACCATAACAAATCGGCATGTTTAAATCATTATCACCCCCAAAAGTCGCCAAACGCCTAGGGGCCACCCTATTCCCAACTTTAACTGCACTCGTCAGTGATCCGTTTCAACAAATATGCTTTAAACAGAATCTTAGGCTATAATACATAAGTATTATAGAGTGGACATGTGGCCTATTGTTGCTTCAAATAGTCAGTACTTAAGCAAATGCAGTTCCCAAGACATTCGGGTGTAAACAGTGAAGTGGTAACGTGAGCTTGATCAGTTTTTTTACACGACTTATTGCGAAAATTATATATAAAATGTATTTGATAAATAATTGCTAAGAGTTTACAAATCAAACCAATTCTAAGTTTTCTTTTCTAAAATTGTATTCAATAGCATATTGTGTCCCTTTTCAGGCCTAGGATAAACCTTTTGAAGTCTAGGATGGATATGAGGATGTATCTGGTTATGATCAATCTATTTTTTGTTTGTTTGTTATACAGGGATTTGTTCCAAGATGAAAGTTAAATTCTAATTTAATATAGGACTTTATCCTTTATATGCAGATATGTTACACAGAAAGAAAACTTCAGAATTGTATTTTCTGACATATAGAATCTTGTCAGAGCTGTTTTAAAAGAGGGTAATAGCCTTTGTTTTTGCATATCTCTCCACCAAATCAGTGAGTCATGCTAATCACAACCTGTAGTCTCTCTGTTTCGAATCATACACATTTGAGGATTTCCCTTTACAGATATATTTTAAATTATTCTTCATGGTATATTTTTTGTTTTAACGAAAACACAGTTGAAGCAACCTATGTATTCAGGTATCATAATGGGACTTTTTTTTTTTTTGTTTTCCTTTTTGTCATTGATAAAATTGTTTAAAAATTATTTCCATATTTATATTATGGAAATAAAAATTCTTGATTTATTTTAAATCTAGGACAGCTTCCTTGGGTGACAGAATTGGGGGCATTCGTGAAAGTCTGAATTCTGGTGAAAAGGAGCCCCTTCAGAGGGGTTTGGGGAAAAAAGGATTCCTTGTGAGTAAAAATCAATTTTATTAATCTCATGAATGTATATATTTTTTTTATATTTTTGGTATATGTGGTAAAATTGTGGCATTTTAGAATAAGTATAAAATTTTGGTTTAGAAATTGCACAAGTCAAGAATTTTATAAATTCAATTTTTTCATTTGTTAGTTTTACTGCTGTTACGTTTTTTCAATAAGAATACTACTATTTTTGAAAAAACTATTTTTAAGAAATGAGAAATCGGAACAATCGACTATTCAGTTCAAAAAGTCTGCCTTTACATATTCTATTATAGTGATTTTTAGATTTGTGCTGCAAAATTGGTGGAACTGCTATGCATTGATATTGTTATCATATGTTTTTTGTATTAATGAATTTCGAGCTAATTGCTTGTAATTGCTGTTAGAATTCTGATAGAAAAAAAAATGTTATTTGAATGCGAGAAGTATATTGCGAGCTTCCTGAGAAAAGAAATTATTTACCTGAAATATAATTTCCTGGAGATATTTTGTGGTTAATTTTTTTTTTTTTGTCTGTAGAAAATCTTTACTCGCATCATCCCATATATTTCATTCATGTTACATATTTTAACCCTTATTAGTTCAGATGTGATAGTGTAAAGACGAAATAAGTATGTAAATTTTCATGAAACTCTTTTCGTGAGTTATATTCTCATAAACTTCTTACCATCATTACCTGTATGCAGAATAAAATGTTATTAGTAAAGGGACTCTGTATTAAATTCAAGAGTTAGAATTTAGAGTTCAATTTTAGAACTTGTGATTTATTATTTTATTTTTGGAATTGTGATAGAATAAAATGTTATTTGAATATTAGAAAAATCGAATATTTGAGAAGTTGATGATGTTAACCAACCTAAAACATTGCCTATAAATGGAAGAAAAAAATGTGTGATTTATTATTTTATTTTTGATTTATTTTATTTTGGAATTTTTTTCTTTCCCTTTACTTTTGAATCTTTACAACTACATTTCAATTGTTTTCTACTATTCTATTCTTTAATGTACTCCAATTCCACATTAATTTCAGAATCACTATTGAAACTGAAATGATAGACAACTGCAAAAAATAACTTGAATGTGTTTAATCTTGTTTTGAAAGTAAAATAACACACTATTATTCATAGCAGAATTTAATGTGACCTCTTTCTCCCAATTTCCCCCTGTTATTTTGAATGGTTAAATTGTTGTCATTTGAAGTTCTAAATATGGTATTTAATCTGGGCTGTTATTTTTAACAAATTTAAATATCCGTACTTTAAGTAGTTTCTAGAATATTAAAAAAAATTCGGAAAATTATATAAATATATATATATTAGGGGGACTGGAAAGTAATGTCTTTTCTGCACATGTCGATATTTGATTGTCATTTGGTAGCTCATTACGTACTTAGAAGGCGTGTCAAAGAGATTTTGAGGTTATTGTGTCATATTTGCTTCGGAATAATTAAGTATTAGACTTTTTTTTTTTTTTTTTTTTGAAATTTAGGGTGAAATGGCCATCCAAATACCAGAAGAGCATATTTGGCATTGTATGCTTTTTGAGTTTCTCAAGGGAAATACCGCAACTGCTGCGACTAAAAACATTTGCAATGTTTATCCAAGCGCATTGGACGTTCGAAAATGCCTAAGATGGTTCTCCAAGTTCAGATCAGGCAATTTTGATCTCTCGGATGCCCATCGATCAGGAAGACCAACAACATTAGATCACGACGTGCTAAGGGCAGAAGTGGAAGCAAATCCATGTCAAACAATTGAGGAACTCTGAAACAGCCTTAACCAACCTTGGTCAACCATCCAAGAACATTTGCCACAGATTGGAAAAATAAGCAGAGCTAGTGTTTGAGTCACCCATAATCTGTCCGAACAGAATAAAGCCAACCGATCCATCACGTGCAACTTATTGCTTCAACGGCACCGTACAGATCCGTTTTTTGATCGCTTGATCACTGGAGACGAAAATGTTCACTTTGAAGTGTTAAAACCTGGACAAACTGTTGATGCAAATGTCTATTGTGAACAACTGGAACGAGTAAACCAGTCTTTGATTGAAAAGTATCCGGCAATTGTCAACAGAAAAGGAGTTATTCTGCAACATGACAATGCAAGACCACACTGTGCAAAACGGACCTTAGACAAAATTAACGAATTGGGGTGGGAGGTACTGCCTCACCCACCATACTCGCCCGATATTGCACCCTCGGATTACCATTTATTCCGATCACTGCAATATTGTCTTAGTGGCAAAAAATTAGAAAATTTTGATGATGTCCAAAATACTATCTCGACATATTTTACAGAAAAACCGATTGATTTTTACCGCTCCGGCATTGAAAATTTGTGTACTAGATGGCAAAAGGTTGTTGATAACGAAGGTGAATATATTGTTGATTAGAAATAAAAACTTGTTAAAAATATGGTCGTGGGAATTTAACTTAATAAAACGACATTACTTTCCTGTCCCCCTAATATATATATATATATATATATATATATAATATAAATTGAGGTAATTTTAACAAGTAATTTCAAAAGAATTTAAATATTGATTTTATTTCTACTACTGTAGTCATGGCATTAAAATAAATGTTACAGTAATTCTATACATATAGTATAATTTTGATATTTATCTTTAAATTTGAGTAGTATAAACAATATATATATATATATTTGAATTTGCAACACATATTAGTAAGTAGTGAAGAAAATGAGCTCTGTTTTTTATATATATAAACACACAAACATGCAGTGTTTTATTTTAATTATAATTTGTAATTTACTATAAACTTATAAACATGTTAATATGTATATTTATTTAACATTAATAATTATATATTGTTTATTTTTAAGAGTGTAAACTATCATAAATCTAATAAAATAAATGAAAATAAAAAGAAATAAAAATTAACTAAATCAGAAAGAGGCCAAAAAAATTTAAAAAGTTATTAAAGCTCAATACTAAAACTTTAAATGCTAAGAAACTACATAAATTTTAAAAATAAAATTAGAGACTATATAGTGATAAAGAAAAGATTCTAATTCTATTGAGTAAAAACAATTCTTGCAATCTATACAAAATATTTGAAAAATCATTGTCCAAAAAGAAAGTTGAGAAATAATAGACAAAAAGAGAAAAACTTAATAAATTACATATGATATTCAAAAAGTGAATAAATAAACTAATTAAACAAAATTATAGTCACCAAAAGTTGAAAGAAAAATCAAAAGAAAAAAAAAAATGAAACATTTAAAAATAGTAAGAAAAAAAATGTAAAAAAAAAAAATAAATAATAAAATGTTAATAATTAATGTAACAGGCTTCACACTGTTTAATGTTTATGCAAATATAATATATATATCCAAAATTTTGAAAACGAAAATTAAATGGTTTCTTTTTGTGCATGGGAAAGTTAATTTCTAAATAATTCTCCAAAAAAAAAAAAAAAAATTAAAATTCGAGTAATTATGATAAAAACGAAATTTTTGTGTTATTGAATATGTATTTCATAGTGATTACAACAATTTGTGGAAAAATAAACTTATCATTAAAAATATATATAAATTTTGAAGAGATGTTGGAGCTTTTTATGGTCCTTATGATGTGGAATGGAAGGGATTGAGAAACATTGAGTTTCTCAAGCATCTTAAAAAAAGAGCTATTAAAATAATTATTACTAGACTCTAAAAAAGTATATACATATTAAAGCAATTAAAAAAAATTCTTTTGTTTTTAGGACAAAACATACTAATTTGAGTGACTTCTACAGTTAAAAACTATGTATCTTTACTTTTTCAGATTGTGGACATCATTTGCGTGTATAGAAAATTAATTTTCAGTCTATCAAGTGCCTGAATTGAATCAAAATAATTTGTAAATGATTTTGTTCTCTAGTTTAATTATAAAATAAAGCAAACTGATGTTTTAGTTACAGCGTGAAAAAAATCTGTTGAATGTTAAGGTAATGAAGTGCTTATTAATGTTTTATAAATTAATGGTATTAAATTAAGTTCAATTGCAATGGATACACTTTTTGTAATTCAGAGTCTAATATGGGTAAAATGCATTGCTCAAAGGGATTGTAGCATTTATTATGTTAAAACCTTTATCTAGGACTTGCTAGAAAATTGAAAATGTTTGATTTTTTTAATTTTTAGCAATTGTAAAAAGTGAATTCAACTTTTCATTAACTGTAAAATAGCTACATCATTTGCTGTTATAAAATAAATTGCTTAATTGATTATCCATTAATTTAAATGTCACATAAGTTAATTCCAAGCATCAGTTATATGAAAATAAGTGATATCTTTTTTACCTGGAGCAATAGTCCTTATTTTAAAACAGATAAAAGTTTGACACCATTGTCTATTTTGATGTATTTGTTAGTCTACAAGAAGTGAAAGAAATGAACTTGACCATTTTGTTCAGTTTGGCTTAATTTTTTGTATGATCATTTTCAACTAAATATCCATTCAAAAGTGTTTCACCTTGAAAATTAAATATTTGATAAGATGATATTACCCAACCTTTTTCATTGCCTACAGGAGAAAAAAGAAAACACCATATGTAGTCACATTCATTTATTCCATTTATTTTTCTTAATTTCACCCCTTTTGCTTCGAGTGGATGCAGTAGCATAGTGGTTAAGGCATCGTACTCGCCGCCGGCAGTTTCGTTGAGTTGTGGGTTCGAACCTCTATGCTGCAAAAGGTCCTGGGGCTGATGCAGGTTAAATCTGTCGGGGCGCAAAGTCCTCCCATTGGCGTACTGGGGAAGTTAGGAGAGGGAGTGCCAGCTTAAGTGTTGTCCTTGTCACTTGACCAAAGTTCAAAGTTATGAGGTCTGTCGCCAATAGCCCTTGTGTTGCTTCTAGTG